>JAHNEJ010002442.1:0-203890 GCA_022559845.1 Amorphophallus konjac
GATCCCACTCAAATAAAAAATAAAAAAAGAAACAAAAAAAGTAGGTGGCACCGCTAGAGGTGCACAAACTTTGTGCACCACAGTGTTTCTCTGTGTATAATGTTGATTATAATCTGGATGGTTTGGATTTTTTGGCATAATATTTTCCATATTTTTAGTCACCATCCTTTTTCTTGCTGCATCCACTTCCATTCACTTACCTAGTCAAGGCTATTCATCCATTTTGGATGCCCAGATGCTGGCCCGCCTTCACCTGCTGCTCATCTTCGGAATGTGTTCTACAGGATGGGTCTCAATGATCAGGTCAGCGTCCATCACATCTTTACCCAGAGAAGGATTCCATCATTTATCTTTTACAACTTTCTGATTTATATACCAATGATGGCCCAGTTAGTATGAGGTGGATGGGTGTGTGGGCGGGAGTGACGGAGGAAGGGGTGGATATTATCACGTTCCGTCATGGGTGTGTAATACTCTGCCATTGCAGCATGGGCCTCAGAAGGCTTACTAATTTATATGCGGTCATCTTTGCAGGAAATAGTTGCGCTATCTGGTGCCCATACATTGGGAAGATCTAGACCTGAACGTAGTGGTTGGGGCAAGCCAGAAACGAAGTATACGGTATGACTGTTATGATCCTTGCAACATGTTATTTTGTTCATCATAAGACCATCTGTACCTCCTACGTATGGTGTGGCATCTGCAATCGCTTGTTTCTGAGTGAATACGATCACATCTATCATATGGATAATGGATTGGCCTTTTATGGGCCTTTTGGCACGTAGCTTCAGTCCGAGATGAGGCATCAGTAATAGTTTTGTTCCTCAGTGAGCTTGCTGTTTTACATGAATTAGTTTTTTATTGGCAGCATACATTATCTTTTGGTGGCATGGTTTCTACAACTTTTTCTATACCTTTTTGACAAACTGCTTTCGAAAATGGCATTGAGTTACCAATTTTTCCGCTGTTTGACAGACAAATGGACCTGGAACCCCTAGGCGGCCAGTCATGGACTGTCCAATGGTTAAAGTTCGATAATAGCTATTTCAAGGTGGGAACCCCTTCTCTGGTTTGAGGACCCAAGTTCTTCTGTAAAGTAATACGACTATTGTTGTTATCCTCATTCTCCAGGATATCAAAGAGAGGAAGGACGAATACCTGCTGGTGTTGCCCACTGACGCCGTTTTATTTGAGGACCCATCTTTCAAGGTAAATGATAATTAGATAGTTTAATCCAGAAAAGTTTTAAGTCTTAGCTTAAGTGGTTACTTACTCTTTTGCAAACTAATATTTTCAGGTGTACGCTGAGAAGTATGCTGAAGATCAAGATGTATTCTTTGAGGACTATGCGGAGGCTCATGCAAAATTGAGTGATCTTGGTGCCAAATTTGATCCTCCTGAGGTATGTTTGTTAGCATATTAATCTTTTTGTTTGCGTGCTCATTCTTTGTAACAAAAAAATAAAGTACACAGAGCCTCCAAAATAATGTGATTTTGTGAAATGTGTATCAGGGTTTCTCCATAGATGACTCCGAGAACGTCCAACGAGAGAAACTTGCTGCAACTTTCTCTTCCGGTGAAACAAGGGTCTGTTTGGCTCTCAACCTCTTTCTTCTTCTCTTCGTTTCCTGTAAGAAGACATAGTCTTAAACATGCGAAGGAGATCCGCTAATCTATTGTGAAATATTGGGTTTTTTGGGGCTTGCAGGTCTAAGTAAACACACAACATGTTCTGTTTGCTGCATTCCCTATAGCACGAGCGAAAGTTTTTCCAACAGTGTGAAACAGAGAAAAAGGTTCTAGGAGGAGAATAAAATAAATAAATAAGTTTCAGGTCTGAGTTTGCAGAAAGAGCATTGGATCTACACACTGAGCCGTAGGGCAGCGAAGTGAAATCAGAGGAAGCGCAGATGAGCTGTTTAACTGAACTGCCTCCCGAATCTCATGGCCGTTATCAATTTTGACATCCCTTCTTGGGAATTGATTGAGTGACCATAAACATTATATTTTGTAGTCTTTTTATCCGAGCGATTGATATAGACTACAAGGACTTGTTTTGCAGCATTTTTTTCGCTTCTAGTGTCTGCGTCAGGACTTATTTCAGGGAGATGATAGACCATTTTACTGAACACCTATCAGAAGCCGACTAATCCCAATCTCTTGGGGCCAGTTTGAAATAAGAATAGGGGAGGGGGATAACTAATCGACAAGAGAGGAAACGTGTGGGCCTCGCTTTTTATTCTCTCACACATTCGCTGCTGATAGGGGAGGGGTGACTTATTCGCATCAAAGGGTGCGAATAAGGGATCTCACCTCATTTTCAAACAGGTCCTTGCTTTTCAGGCCATGCTTTGTTTGGGTGTTCTCCCTACATTATCTTAGGACTAACTCAATGTTCAGTTTGATGGGTTGGGTTACTCAATCGGGTTAAAAAGTGGGTTAACCTGATTTGTGTCCCACCTAGAGAGGTGGGTGGGTTATGGAACCCACCCCTTGCCATCAAAGAAAAAGAGAGTTTAATACGGGACAAATTACCGTTTCTGAGTAAACTCCGTATAACCCTAACCTTCAGACAAAACTGTGCTTAGGAGTCTTGAGTTCAATGCGACATAGGAGGCGTGCTTATTAATGGGACCAAGAGAAACGTTGTGTACCGGTGATGCCTTCATGATCTGATGGGATGAGCTACCGTGACGGTGTGAGCAAATGCAACCGGGCATCTGCTTCCTTTTGGTGCCTTTGACTTAGGATAGTGTAGCCCTTCATGCCACGGACTCGACCAATGGGAGGGCATCATAACCTCAGTCTGCATGCGGTCCTTATCAATAGAGAATTTCCATATGTGACACTCTCGTATATATTCATCTTATGCGTATGGAACCCCTCATATTTCTTAGCGAACAGAGAGACCAAAAAAAAATTTCTCGACTCTCATCTGCTTGATGCTGGCCATTGTATTTATGTAAATTGCAGAATAATTAACGCTTCCCGATTAATACTCTACATGGATAAGTAACTATAGAAAAAAATGTCATTCTTTGAAGCTCCGCTTTGTTTGAGAATTAACCCAAGATTAAGCCTCTTTTATTCCAAACTTAACTCAATTTAATTTGGCAAGCTCAAGATTCTGTAATCCGATTAAACAGTGGTTATCATGATTTAACTCTGGTTAAGCTACCCCACCTCCGGAGGTGGGGTAACTTAATCCTGCACGTGAAATGCCACTTGTACCCCTGCTGTCACTCGCCTATCGCATGCGAAGCTCGAGGTCGACACCTCAACCGATGCCGTCTCTTCCATCATCGTCGCTGTCCCTCCCCCTCCGGTGCTGCCCCATCCTCCTCCCCTCTCGGCGGTTCTACCTCCCCCTCACCCACTGGCCCTTCCCCTCTGTCGCCGAGGCCCCCCCTCCTCCCCTCCCCTCCGGCGCTGCCCCATCCTCCTCCCCTCCCGGCGGTTCTCTCTTCCCCTCCCGACCACCCACCGGCCCTTCCCCTTCCCCTCCGTCGCCGATGCCCCTTCCAGACCTCGCCCTCTGGCGTTACCCGTCTCCTCCCCTGCCGGCGCTTCCCCTCCGTCCCCCTCCTGTGCTTCCCCTCCGCCCCCCTCCCCCTCACTGGCAATGCCCACGCCGATGCCACGTCCTCCTTGGCCGGCGCTGCCCCTCCCCCTCACCCACCTTCCCCTCCCCCTCCGTTGACGTCACCGTCCCCCCCTCCAGACCTCCCCCTCCGGCGTCGCTCCCCCCCTCACCCACCGACCCCTCCTTCTCCGTCGCAATCATCGTCCCCTCCCCCTCTCCCGTCCAGACCTCCCCCTCCGGGGCCACCTCTTCCCCTCCCCTGCCAGTGGTGCCCCCCCCCCCCTCTCTCTCTCTCACACATACACACACACGCGTACACGGTAGGGTTATTTTTGTCATTTACACATAAGTCCCAACCTTAACTCACTTTTTTACCGAATCAGATTTCCTATTTACTAGATTAATCCACTCATTTAACTCACTCGTAAACAAAGTAAATAAAAATAACTCTGAATTAATTTACCCCACTTAAAATAATCCAGATTAAAGTTAATCCCCTGCTAAAGCGGAGCTGAAAGTTCTTCTTCAAAAATAAGATATATAAAGAGGTATTGGAATAAATAACGGTAGAGTAATGCAATGGGATCCTTTTTGGCGCGTAGAAGTTAGTCTTTGACCCTGTATAATACACCTTCACTTTTTTTTTCATTTTTAAAATTGACAAAAAATAATATTTGAACATCTAAAGTGAACTAACATTTGAAGAATAATATTTATGGCTCTCTCTCTCTCCCTCTCTCTTCGTACTTTGCTTCAACGTGATAAGACCCTGCATCCACGCACCCGGCACCCCCCCCCCCCAACCCTACACACACCTTCATGTCGTGGACGTGACGACGAGGTTGGAGTTAAAGTGCTCCAACTACCTCCCTGCTCCCCAGCGGCCGCCTCACTAGATAGAGCAAGGAGGGGGTGAAGGGCGGAGGAGGAGAGGGCAGAGAGCGCGAGCGAGCCGAGACGGCGAAGGCTCCGCCGAACGTCGCCGGCGCCGCGTGACGACAGCTCCTTGGTAAGATCACGAGACTTCCTGCTTTCCATTTCTGCATACTCTGTCTACGCCATTATGAGACTGGATCGTTCTCCCGGGGATCCGCCTGTAGCTGGCCAACTTCTTCCTAGCCGCACCTGCTTTTCGTCTCGTTGAGGTGGGGGGGGGGCGCGGTTGTGGGGGTGACAGTAGGAGGAGATTCGCGAAGGTCATGGCTTTGTTCTTCTGAGATTCCATTTTCCACTTCTGACGGTGACCGCTGTTGTAAGCGGTGAGAGCAAGCCCCTTATTCTTATGATGAGAATTTTGGAGCAACTGGGGATGGTTTGAATGGGAAGGGAGGGTGAGGAAGCGCAAGGAGGAGATTTTTAAAAAGGGCGTGGCGATGTTTGCTTGAGCAACCTTCTGCCACGGCGAAAGTTTAAAGAAGAATCTGATTCCCACAGGTTGGCCCTTTTTTTTTACCGCCGTAATTTTGTTTTTTTGAAAGGGGATATATATATCCCTCAGAGTCACAGAGAATCCCGTGTTTTGTGGACGGAGAACAGATTTTCCTCTTTTACCGCTCTATAAGAACCTGTTTGCCTTTCTTCCATGGGGGGATTTGCGCCCAATAATAACTGCCTGTTTTTCCCGAGTGAAGTGTTTAAATGGCGCCGCCAGCCCGAGAGGGCGCGACTTTAAATATTCTCCCGTGATCTATTCAGGGGTATGGGATCAAATGCTTCCAGATCTGTAAAATGAAGCAGACTCGGATCGCCCGAGTTAAGTCACATATTTAAAATAAATTAAATAATAGAGTTTAATACTTTTCGTCCATTAAAACGTAAGATTTATATGATTACAGTTATATCATTATTATAATTTTTTATTTTTAAAACATTAATTATTATTGAAATGGTTCATAGTAACTTGGTACCATTCGTGGAGTTTTCAGAATTAGACCGACTGGGTTTATCTTTGTCTTTCCAAGAATCCTACTCCTAGTGTGTGTATTAAAACGTTTGGCATCCCTTATTTTTCTGCAGAATCTAAAAAATATAAGATACCGCCTGCCACTCTGGACAAGTCACGGGATTTCATATTATTTGAGAGAGATGCCCGGTGCTCTTTTGGGGCTTTAAAACGGAAGAAAGAGCTCTTGCTTCATGGACTTATTTCCAACCAAGATCATTGGTTCACCGCATATAATATAGAAAAACATGGAACTTGGCCGGTCTAATATACTTATGAAACCTTTTTCATCCGTTCTTACAAATTCCTTCTCATTCATCGTTCTAAGAAATAAGAAGACATTGTCCATTCCCCATCTTTAGAATGAAAATATCAGTTGGGATTCGTTCTTAAAGGGCCTTCTCATGGAAAAATCTATCGATTACGAGAAGAAAGCTTTTATAGTCATTCACATCCTCTCTGGAATGACCTTTTTATTCTTGGAAGATTTTTCAGGAAGGAATACCAAAAAGACTTAAGTGAGCTCATTCGTCATTTTAAGTGAGAACTGGCTTTAGGAGAATGGATATGCTGAAGAGACTCGTAGTTCCATCCTTGGAAGGAAAAAAAATTCCAAGTCCGCGACAACGATTGGTCAAGGAACCATCGATTTTTTTCGTTCATTCAATCTAGCATATATACCATATTAATAGATATGTTATTCGAAGACTTGGTTTTGTTTTCTCGGGCCTCATGCCCGTTTTGTATCGGGCACGACTCTTCATCCGGCCAATGATAGAACACTTTATCTTTATTCAATTGTGAAGGCATCATGTAACTGTAAAGGTATGAGTTGATCGGCCCTGGGTGTTCAAATAGAATGAAAATTCTGCAAGTTGTAGATACGAATCATCATCCAAATTTTACCTCGAGCTTCATTCTCGTGGGCAGTAGAAAATATTTGAATCAACTGATCCGAGCAACAGTTATTTATATATCAAAATCTTATACCCATCTTTAAAATTTTGCACTCCTGTTTGTTTTTTTTTTCCCAGTGCCATAGCATTCACCTACAGAAGGATATAATGCATGCAACAAACTGTTTTAAGCTCGGGGCCATCCGATCATAGCAAGTATAAGGCCTATGATATCACCTTTCAGCAGTGCCCTCAGAAATCTTTGTTTCTTCGGGGTATATGGTGGATACCTGGCAGGAGCTTCCCCACCAAAGGTCCGGTGAAGGACGCCTTTCTTGTGGCTGAACGTGTCGAATGAAAACTTGCCATGATAAGCACCCATTCCGCTCTCCCCGACCCCTCCGAATGGTATGTTAGGATTTGCAACCTGGATGCCACAGTAGAATAGCAAGATATCAGAATAAGTGAAGATGAATGAAACAAAAGGACCGCAGCGGCGAGAACAGTCCCATATATTCAGGAGACTTGAGTTGTTATTTTGGGGTTTGCTGTGCACAGATAATCTGGGGGAAAGGTTGGGGAATCACATGTAGAGCAGTCTCGTTGACGCACATCGCCCCGGCGGATACTTCCTTCACAAATTTGTCCTCCAGCTTCTTGTTTGTAGTAAAAAGGTATGCAGCAAGAGGCTTTGTTCTCGAGTTGATTATGTCAAAACTTTCCTCAATATCGTCAACCTGTGTAACAAGTCAGGAAACAGAAATCATCATTTAATGCTTTTATTATTCCAACACAAAAGGAGGTACTGCACATCTATTGTAGGGTATCGGTGTTTTATTGCATCGCTTTCAGTGAACCATTCATATTTTCTTCAAATTGTTCCGATTGCTTTTAGTTTGTGCAAACCAATCATGTGAAAAGATTATTTATGATGACAACCTGGAGCAAACATATATGTGCATAGAACATTTACATATCATCAGAATGCAGTCTGAGAGCTATTTTTTATTTTTACAGTGTTTTGAATAGCTATTACTTTGTCCAAACCTAGCAGATTAAGAAATGTGCACTTACAACGACAAATGGAAGCAAGGGCCCAAATATCTCCTCATTCATCACCAGTGCATCTTGTGGGACGTCGAGTAAGATTGTGGGAGCTATTTTTCTGTGGTGGATGAAGATGGTTAAGAATGCATAATACTTCATGAACAAGATCATGCATCACCAAAGAAGATCTCTTAATAGTTAGCACTTACAAGGCCTTCTCATCCCGCTTGCCTCCATAAACAATCTTATCCGAAACTTTTTCATCGTCCAAGAGCTTTGTCAGCCTTCTAAAATGATTGGAATTCACTATGCGAGATAAATCATTTGATTCCAAGGGTTCTTCTCCATAGAATTTCGTCAATGTGCTCTTGAAAGCTTCTACCTGTTACAAAACAATGTTAAAACAAAAGGAAGCAAATTGCAGATTTATTACACAATAATGGTAACTTCCTCAGTCGCTAGCCCACCAATTTTGGAGCAAATGTTCTTGTTGTTATAATATAATCTGGAGCAATACAAGCTTGCCCATTATTGCATCCCCATTTGCCGATTGCAATTCTCTTTGTTGCAACCTGTACATGCTTATTAAAGTAAGTTTTCCAAAAAACAGTGCTAAGTTACCAAACAAGAAGAGACATGGCAAAACATTTGTAGCAGACTAGGAAAATTACATCTATATTTATATTGGAGTCGACAACAACAGGAGACTTTCCCCCAAGCTCCAAAACCACTGGGGTGAGGTGCTTTGCAGCTGCAGCCATCACAATACGTCCAACTTTACCATTACCTGCAACAATTTCAATTTGGATCAGATGTTCATGCCAGAAAAGAGGATTGCATGGACTCATTGGCTACTGATGTAAACTCAGAACGACACTTAATTTTAATCACCAAGCACGAATCAAATACAAACAAGTCAGTATCAAATATGAAGTTTCCATCCAGACCGGTTATATTGATTTATCACAAATTATGCGGTGGGACGAGGACTTCAAGTGGGTCGATTGGTAAGGATCTTGTCTCATGGTAGAGAGGTCTCGGGTTCAACTTGGGGGGGGGGGGGGTGTTACTTGGCTCATATTTAATCCTCGAGGGAGGTGAGCCCGAGATGTGCTAACCTTGTGCTAGGTTCCCCGTCAGCAAGAAAAAAATCATGAGGTGGGACACATGGATGAAGCACCTTAATCAAATTAAAGGATACAGTGACAAATGCACATTCTTCCAAGTGGGGCATGCGTATCTCCAATGTTCATCTTCAGCAATGACACGAATGTGTGCCAGAACTTGGCCTGGTAAGTGAGAGGAATAGCATGCATGGTGGACACTGGACTCAATGAATTGTTGTTCAAGTACAACTTGGCATTCTGGGGGCTAAGATTTCCCTAGTCGATCTTCGGTTTGGCCTTGAGGGAGTTTCCATGGTTAACTGTTAGGCACTCCAGAAGTTCTAAAATAGCTAGACAGAGCTAATCTGGTGAGGTGAAACACAGCTATGGTCACTTCAGGCATATAGAGCTAAATATGGTTCCATGTGTTCTGGCTCTATCGGGATGCTATATTGTAACCATTATCTTTCGTGCCTGTTACATATTGCCTTCTGAAGACAGCGTGTCAATTGCTTCCTCTTTTAGTTATTATCTTCATTTTAACAAAATAACACCCGGCAGGCTCCCTCCTTTATGTAGGTTTCATTAAAAACAATTGCTATCACAAAAAAAGGACGGTCACTCTGCCTATAAGTTTCATATAGAGGAAAACACACCAATGCCCATCTACAAGTTAGAAGGTGATTAAAAAAACATGATGTAAGACTACATATGTAGGACTACAAAACTTGATGTTTAAGTACCAGGTAATCTTACTGCATACTAGAATTGCCAACAAAAGATGTCTGGCAGAGAAATTTCGTTAACCTACGTCCGGTTTCGTCATACGTTTACCAGCAAAAAAAGCAGATATTGACAAATCAAACCAGGATAACCACAGATCAGGGGAACAAAAAAATTGTACAACAAAGTAACTTTCTTAAACAGAGACCTGTAGCAAACATGATTTCTGAGCAAAGATTCCATGCACAGTTCATACGGACATTCGATCATAATTATGACACAAGACAGGTGATCACAAAAAGATAGTTATTCTGTTTTGTCTAACAATTTCAAAGAAAATGATTCATGTTGAAGAGTTGAAGCTCAATGGAACACGCCTCAATGGGCATGGATCCAGCAAGTTAACAAGGACCTGTATAGAGTATTTTATCCCATTTCTGGTCCAACAAAGCTGTCGTTTCAGGAACACCCCCTTCAGCAACTCTGATGCAGGAGCTATCTACAAATTCTGGCAATATCTTTGCAAACAATGCCGATGTTGCTGGTGCAATTTCTGATGGCTTTAAGACAACAGCATTACCAGCTGCAATAGCTCCAATTACAGGATCCAGAGACAACACTGAGGAAAAAAAGGGATTTTAAATGGTTATAATAATTGGATACACCCATCCGACTAGCATTTGCTCCAAATAACAGAGGTCAAAGCAAGAGAAAATTACACAACAATTTTTGTACATATCTAATGAGAAAGTAAGTATGAAGGATATCCAGTCAATAAAACAAAGCAATCTGAAATTTTGTGGGGGTTGGGTGTGTGGAACTAACCTAAGGAAGAGAAAAATAGAAATCAGAAAAATTGAATACTTAGCTAACTGACTAATGCACAACGCCAACTAATCGCTAGCATAAGACATCTGCTGAAGAGTTTGACTACAAAACTCCAATACAAGAAGATCTCTAAGGATAGGTCTCTCATTACAGGATCATTATTGCATAAATCTTTGTATTATTGTCCAAGTCTCCATTGAAGGAACACATATAGCTGGCATTATTAGCAAATTTTGACACAACTAGATACGCACTGTAACTTTTTACAATAAATTATGATTAGATAAGACAGTTGTCACAAAAAGGCAACTTCATCATTTCAGAATTCTTTGCATTATCGTCCAAGTCTCCATTGAAGGCACACATATAGATGGCATTATTAGAAAATTTTGACACAACTAGATGTGCACTGTAACTTTTTACAAGAAATTATGATTAGATAAGATAGTTACTACAAAAAAGCATTAGAGGATAATAAAATAGCATAGTTTATACCTAAAATAACAAAGGCGAAGGAGAAATTTCAGGGAGCTCTCAATGTCAACATGAAAGGAAACACAAATATTCGATACAATCCCAGTAATGTCCTTGCACTATTGAAGCAGGGGAAAAGGTGAAAATTAGACAATGTACTACAGAAATGGAATTGCCCTTCTCGTTAATGAACTTGCAAATTTCCTCAAAAATATTATATGTCATACCAAAAGACTTCATTTGTTCTCTCACTCGAACCTTCTGGTGCAATAGAAAATTAGAAATGGATACAGATAGGACACTCTCCCATCGTCATTCGTGTTCCATGTTAAAAGCCTACAAATAAATAAAAGGCATTCATCATACTTAGCAAGGAAAGGGAAACCCATTTGCTTATCTGGGAAACCCAGGAGCACTACTCAAAGTGACCAAACCTCCTTACAACTATATTTTTCTTCCCTTTTCTTTCTCCTAAATGATACCCACCAAAATAAAGGTAATTCATGGCTCAATGGTAAGAATACAGTGAACAAAACCAGCAGCTGGTCAATTGGAAGAATAGAATGCCTTTTCACATGAGGGCAAAATTTGAAAAATAAATTTTCAACAAATCTAAAAAGAGAGAGACAAATAACAGCGCCAATTCATCTCGTGGGGCAAAAAAGCAGAAGCCAATAGTACATTTTAAACTTTGCAATTAAAAGCATGAAGAAATTTAATTGGGAGTTCACATACAAAAGGGATAATTCCATGCTGAAATGATCAGGACAACACCAAGGGGCTCTGACACAATTTCTGCTGAAGATGGAAAAGTTGTGAGGGAAGTTGAGACCTGCAGAATTCACAGAAAATTAGTAATCAATGTGGTGTATTATGACGATGAAAAATATGGTCGAGTCTCTTCATTTCAAACTATTACCTTCTCGGGCTTCATCCAGCTCTTCAATTGTTTAAGAGGCAGCTTACATGCATCCTTTGCTAGCACAATCTGCATTACAAATCGTGGATGGCATATCAATGTTGAACCCGCAGTATGATATAATCCCAAGTCTTCTGGTGCATGGGAGTGAAAAGAGGAAGAAAACACTTCGAAATAAAAAAATGAACGCACTGCCAGTAGCCATGGCATCGGACTAAATACGTGTTAAGTGGAGTCCTTATCATGTCGTGGAATGCAAAATCAGGATATCAAACTAGGGATTAATGGATTTCTTGATTAACAAAAAAAATGAGGTGAAGAAAAAGAGAAAGAATGAAAAAAATAAATTTATAATATGCACCACGGCCAATTCTTAAAAGAGCTGCACAGAAGATTATGGTTCTCAATCATAAAATAAACACTAGCAAAGTGTTGAGATGTGACTCATATTCTTCAAGGTGGTGAATATTCAGTGCCTAGAGCACTTTAGGAGACTTAGACGATAGATCGCCTAAGTTCAGGATAGAAGAAGTCCAAGTTAGACAGATTACAAGTCTCTTAGACGAAGTATTGTCAAAGTTGAAGTGTCGTCTAAGTCGAAGCATCATCTAAGTCGAAAGCTGAAGTTAACTTAGACAGAACAACGTCTACGTAGAAGACTTGGACGATGGGATCGTATCGTTTATTTTCACAAAACAACAAAGACAATGAAAAACTTAGACAATAGCATCGTCTAAGTCGTAAATCTAGATAAGAAGACTGAGGATCAAGTGGAGTTCAGACATAAAGTGGATGATACGTCCTAGGCAATGCGTGTGATATTCCCTATATGGTCATAGTCTAGAAAATGGTGTCTTTATTGTTGTGACCAATTATTTGACAGGGCCAATAATTGGGAGAATATTCTCTTTTACTGATTAGAGAATATTAGTCGAGTATTGCTCAGAGTTCCTACATCTATGATGCATTGGGAACATGGAAAACGTAATCTCACCTTGTAACTTGAAAAAGCGAGTCTCATAGATAGGTCTATCTCTGTTCTTAGTGCTAGTATAGAAAAGGAAGTTAAGGAAGGTTCCGTGGACGTAGAGAGGCAATCTGGCCATCTTTGTTTCTATATTAGTGATCCATCATCGTCATCTTCTAACGCGGGTGAGGACGGTGAGGTTTACGTTGCAAGGGGTGCTCGACACAGGGCTTTGAATAAAGCCCGTTCCTTGATGAGTTGATGGGAAACCAACTACCGACATATTTGACGTAACCCCACGTTCTTAATGTATGAACTTGAAGCAGTTCCCTCTCTTATGCTTGACTGCCATCAGAAAACAATAGGTATTCTTCACCACTAGATACACTCCTAGCGTCTGAAACAGGGAGGGGAATCAGAACTGGACGAGCAAGAAAGTCGGGAACGATGAAACAGGCTAGCGGAGCAATAAATTGACTCCCTTCAGATTTACAGTATCATGAAGCAACTCGCTGCAACATCAATTGGACATAACAGAGACTTCGTATCGTAGGAGCAGATATATCATATATATCCAGTTCAACGGGGAGCTCCCCCCCCTCACCCCCGATTGAAAAAACAAAAGCTGCTTTACAAATTAACCGCGTCCAAGAAGCGAGGATTCCAAATCACTCGCTCTACAGACACTGTTAGCTCCCAATAACAACAGCAAAGCGGCGGCATAATCAGAGTAAATCCGATAGACTTCCCATGAATCGCCGAACAACTACCACAAATCGAAGCACAGAGTGAACCGAAGCAGCGACGAAGAAAGAGGAACAGATAAGGAGACGGCCCTGGTTCCGCAGTGCGTACCTCGTGGACGAACGACTCCAGCTCGGGCTTATTGAGGTCGGCGCGGAGGGCCTCGACGATGTCCCTCTCCTTCTCGTCCATCATCCGGACGAGCGACCGGAGTTGATCCACCCTCCACTGGTAGACCCTCGTCTTCCCCGTCCGGAAACCCCGCCGCAGCTCGCCGACGAGCTCCGCCGCGCCATCCGCGTCCAACTCCCGCTTCTTCTCCCCCTTTTCTCCTTCCATCGCCGAGCGCTACCTCGTGGAGAGGAGGGGGAGGAGCAGATGGAAGGGGACGAGTTGGAGAGAGGCAGAGAGAGCAGAGGAAACAAACAGATGTGGTGGTGGTGGCGGTGGCGGTGGTGGAGAAGATGCGTACAACCGATCTGGAGTAGCTTCCTCGGCCCCTCCCCCCCTCTACAAAGTCCAAAAACCCGGGCGACTCCCCCCACTCCCCGCGGAGGAACTGATGTGATGCCCCTCCCCTTTCAATTCAAATACTATTTATTATCGCCCTGGCAGGGATACGTGTTTTAATTCTGATCGGTTTCTTTAGATGCACATATATACGCACGTATATTGATCATTTTATTTTTTATCAACGATTTTGGGTATTTTTACGAAAAATGTGTATAATATGTATAATTCAAGAGGTGCTAAAGTGAGTATTTTTTTTTTCATATCAGATTTGGACTCTTATGGGAACATATCGCCAAACTCATGTATCATTTTAGGGGGAATTAATAATGTGACAAAAGTATTGGAATATCTCTATTATGAGATTAAATCTGGAGATAACTTAATTGCAAAATTTTCATTTCAAATATTAACAAAAAAGAAGAACGGAATCCTATTCTTTCCGTACCTTTGATCTTGGTTAAAAGAAGATATTTGAATTACTTTTTTCGGCAGGTATTTATTTTTTAACGAAAAAGGAGAAATTTGAGATCCTGCCTCCCCGAAGGTGAGACGGTGAGATTACCGCTGGAAATCATGAGATGGGCATATTTTCCGTGCGGGAATCTTACTGAGAGCCTAAAATGATGGAAAGGGGTAACGGGGAGGATTTATCAGAGATGATTGTTCTCATTCGCTGTGACTTTTCCGTGACGAGACTTTTTGTGGAGTTTGGGAATATTAAAAAATCAGGTAGACACGAAGCAACCAATCAAATATTGCCGCGTCGCGACTTTTCACCTCGTGGCGCTCCGCTATAAGTGGGATGCACGGTGCAACGCAGCTCAGTGGGGGCCCACTGCGTCTGTCCAAAACTCAACATCCCTGTCCCTGGGGTTCGGCTTCTGACTTTTTGCGGCGTGGCGTGTGAGGGGACGTGGGAGGGGGAAGGGGGCGGTACGACTGGCGCACCGTTTGCGTCTGTGCTTCGGAGCGGCGGTATTCCTCGGAGTTAGATTACCGGAGCGACGACCACGGGGGCCGAGGAGGGGTGGGGGGGAAGGTGGCGTCTCTCGAAGGAGATCGAGAGGCAAAGAATCCCTTATATGGAAGGGTTATCATTACCAGGTCAATGCTTATCGGAAAGATTTTAAAATAGAAAGTCACGGTCCATTAAATTCGGATCCATCCTCTCGGAAGCCCAATTGTTGATGCCGGGGTAGCAAAGCAAACCGACGAAGGCAGATGGTGACAGGTCGACGTGCCTGTGGTGGACTGGAGGGATCATTCGGATCCCCCCTCCCCAACCGCCTTCCCGTAGTTCTTTCTCGGGTCATTAAATAATAAAAGAATTTTTACATAAAAATTATTATTAAAGATAAATTTGTAAAAAAATTATTCTTAAAAATATATTAACATACATATCATTAGATTAATTCAAATAATATATAAATATCATTTAAATATAATTTTTTATAAATTTTTTATAAAAAGGAGTGATATACGTGCAAATGTATGTGACAATTTTACACAGTTCAGATTTTGACACTGATATACATGTTAATATATTTTAAAAATAATTTTTTGACAAATTAACGTTTAACAATAATTTTCATATTAAAAAACTCAATAACAAATACCATCCGTTTCGGGTCATTAAATCTTATTTGTGAATTAACTTGTACGTTACTAATCTAACGCCTCCCTGGGCTTACGTTCTTGGACTACCCAATAGCGCCAGATCAATCACATAAGACAATTCGTAACTGCTAATCAATGACTCAGGAAAGAAGCTTGGGAGGCGTCACGTCAATAACGTATAGGCATTATTCGAGTTTAATTTGAAAATCAAATCGAATCTATAAATTTAGTTCGATTTGATTTGAACTAAAAGTTAAAAAAATGATTTAAATTTAAATTGAATCATATTAAAATTTTTTAATTAATTTAATTTTAAATTCTATAAAATTAAATTAAATTAAATAACTCAAATTTAAAGATATTTTTATTAATTTAATATAAATTTTAAAACTCTAGTCTTATCGTGAGACTTACGACTCTGTGAAATAAATTTTAAATCACTTTCTATTTCATTGTAATTGAAACTTGTAAAAATATGGTAGAGATTGTTATTACAAAGTTATAACTTTTGATGTTATTTTTTTTAATATTTATTTTATTTGATAAAAAAATTACACTATGTATCTCTACTTTTTTTAAATCTAATTTTAATTTTTAAAAAGAGATAAGAATAAATCAAATCCAATCAAATAAAGTCAAATTAATTCGATTCGATTTGATTTGATTTGATTTTAAAATATTTTGATTTGATTTAATTTGAGTTGAACTCTTGATTCGATTCGATTTTATTTAAAAAAAATCTCTTTAAATTAAATCAAATAAAACTGTGTTCACCTCTCGTAATCTAATTTAGACCGGAGTTAGGATCTTGCAGATTATAATGAGCAGCCAGCTGTGATCCATTTTTCTCAATTTTTATGAGAAAAACATCAAATATGAAAAAAATGTAATCATCGTTCAAACATAGTGTAGATCGAGTGATTGACCAAATATAAATAGATGATGTGCCCATGTGCCCCCATCGAATTGGGTCCCCAATCCGCGCCTGGTCTTCTTGCCCGGGCACGCCATCGAAGCTACAGCAACCGGTCGCGGACCACACTGCCATTGGGGCGGCGTTTTGTGAACGGCACCACACCCCCATGTCGAGGACCGGACAAAGGAACGGTGGACCCAGAGTGCTATTTTTTGACCTGGTGAGCAAGAAAAGTGGGGAGGCATCCAAGTAAAGGGGGGACCTCTTTCACAAACGGCATACATAGGAAGCATCCCCACAAGATGTAGAGATCAGACGTCACCAATTGTCCGTGGATGCGTCTGTCAACTTATTGACGATTCTTCACAATCCTTGTACAAGTTCACAATTATACACACAAACAGTGTGGGGGGGGTTGGGGGGAGGAGGGTTTGTATTCTTACCTAATGCCTCTAAATTCAGAGTCCCCTTATTTGCTGGTCAACGCCTTCTATTAACTTTCCAAAGAGGTTGCTTCAGAGGAGTTCAAAGATAAGGTTACCAACCCACAAATTATAGAGAGTTTCAGTTCCCACGGGTCATGATATACGTGCAGGTGGATGGCCAACCTTGGAGAAATGGAATGCACAGAGGGAGGATGAACAAGCAAAATAGATGCCACCCAAGGGCTTTTCCGGCCCCTCTCTCTTGTTGTAAGCGTATTATTTCGATCGGATGCCCAAAACAGCACAATCAAAACTTGTACACCAGGAAAACAAGGTCATAAAATTGTGAAATGGCCACCACTATGTAGACACACGAGTGTGCCAAGAAAAATATAACACAAACTAAGGGGAAAATGTCATGTTAAAGGGCTGACATGTTCTTCTAGACTACATGCCCCACATAATTTAAGGGAAAAAATCGGTAAATCTTGATAGAAAAATAACCATTCATCCTGCTGAAAATGCTTGTAGATACTGGTTTGAATGAGAAATAATGGAACAGCAATTAACAACTCAAGATGACTATTCCGAATGAGACTGAATAGAAGAGCCATTTACAACTCAAGAATCAATATGTCTACTTGAATGAGAACGAAAAGGAACAGCCGTTGACAGCTCATTCCTGCGCAAATATTGCCTTATCTAGATTATCCGAGTCATATTGCCCAATCTTGTGCTTTCTAATAGAATTCAACTAGGGCATGCATGTGTCACAATTGTGCAAATTTATAAAAGACAAACACAATATTAACATCTTAAAAAGAACTTTCAGTTTCATATCTCAAATCAAAGTGGATAATGAACTGGTTTCAACCCATCGAATGTCATGTGTGGTTTACATCATTGTCATTGCTCAATCTTTTTACGATCGAATAAAATCGTCATCCAACTACTGGGTTTCACCCTGTGTTAGTGGTCCATTTGTACATATTTTGAACAAAGTTCCTATGAAGGCTACTCTTAAAACTCTCTATGAGTTATGGAGTGGTAGGAAACCTTCAGTGAATTATATACGCACATAGGGATGTCCAGCTGAGGCCAGACCATATAACTTACGAGAAAAGATTTTTGATCCTAGAACAACCAATAGATTCTTAATTGGTTATCTAAAGAGATCAAAGGGGTACATGCTCTATCGTTCATCACGTGTTCCCGTCATTATAGAGATACATAAATCAAGATTTCTTGAGAATGGTCGAGTCAGTGGGAGTGGACCTCCTCTGGAGATTACTTTTAAGGAGTCATGTGATCAGACAGATACCCATGTGACAACTAACAACTTTGTTCCTATGATCATTTCACTAAAGGAGATTCCAGAGAAGCAACATGTTGCAGTTGACTCATCTCAAGTGGGTCAAGCACTAGAGGTTGTTGTAGTAGATGACCAGCGACCTCCTAAAACGAATCAAGGGCCAATATTGTGCAAATCCAGAAGAGTTAGGAGACTTACTATATTTGATGAGTTTGTGATTTACCTATAAGAAGACAGTACTAACAAGGGTGACATTAATGATTTAGTTACGTTTTTCACAAATCATGAAGAGTGAAAAATCCACTTATTGGTTCAAAGTCATGAAAGAAGAGTTTGACTATATGGTTAAGAACTAAGTCTAAGATCTCATTGACTTACCTAAAAGGTCCAAAATTGTTAGATGTAAATGGATATTTAAAACTAAAGTGGGCTCTAATAATAAAATTGAGTGATATAAAGCCAGATTGGTGGCTAAGAGTTTCACTCAGAGAGAAAGAATTGACTACAATGAGACTTTTTCTCTAGTTTCTAATCATGGTCTTGGTGGCTCATTTTGATCTAGAGATATATCAAATGCATGTGAAAATAATTATTCTCACTAGGGATCTATACGAGAAAGTATATATGACTTAACATAAGGGTTTTCATGCTACAGGGAAAAAACACATGATAAGTAAATTAAGAAAATCTATTTATGGACTTAAGCAAATCTCCCGTCAGTAGTTTCTCAGGTTTAATGAGAAAATATTATCATGTGGGTTTAAGAAAAGCATCATTGATAAATATTTGTACCTAAAGATCATTGACAGTAATTTCATCATCTTACTTTTGAATGTTCATAACATCTTACTTACCGGCAGTGACCCTGGATTATTGCATGAAACAAAGATATTTTTTTCTAAAAATTTTAAAATGAAATATTTGGGTGATACATGTTATGTTTAAGGTAATGAGATCACCAAAGATAGACTTTCAGACACTCTTGGTCTTTTCTAGAAAGCTTACATCTTAAAGATCTTAGATAAATTCAACATATAGTTTAGTGCACCCGATAGAGTACCCATTGTTAAAGGTGAGAAATTCAGTAAGCTATAGTGTCCTAAGAATGGCCTAGAAAGGAAGCAAATGGAGACCATTCATTATGCTTCAACGATTGGGAGCCTGATGTACCTTCAAACTTATACATGTCCAAATATTACTTTTGCGGTAGGTATGCTCAACAAGTGCATGAGTAACCCAAGCATGGATCATTTGAAGGCTGCCAAGAAAGGCTTGCATTATCTCCGAGGCACGATATGTGGGTTACATGCTCACATGTAAGAGGTCAGATTATTTAGAGGTCATTGGCTATGCTGATGCTGATTCCGGTGGTTGCTTAGACACAAGGAAGTCCACTTCGAGCTATATCTTCCTCTTGACAGGGGAGAACTATATGTTGGTGCAGTGAGAAGTAAAGCATTACAGTGGTATCCACCATAGTAGCAGAGTTCATTGCTTGTTAAGAGGTTAGTGGACTGGACATTCAGTTGCAGAATTTGATGACAGTTCTACCATTTGTGGATTGCATCTCTAGACCTATCAAGGTTTATTCTAACAATTCCGTTGTGATCTTCTTCTCGAAGAATAATAAGACATCTAGAGTTGGTAGAGTCTTGGATGTAAAGTATTTTGCTCTTAGAGATAGAGTGAGAAATTATGAGGTGTCTATTAAGTATATTAAGACAAGTCTTATGACAGTATACCCACTCACTAAGGGACTATCAACTAGCATATTTTGTAGCCATGTGATTTAGACGAGTCCTATTAATTCTCTCAATATGTTGTGACATTATAATTTGACACTAGTAGTTGTTTATGTCACATTTAAGACATAATTCTTTTGTTATTATTTTACCTATTTCGTGTTTAAAATTATATACACAGCTTCATGGATTATGGTTGACAAAATTGCATGTTTAAGTGGTGGCTGGCAAATGAAGATTAAGTTTTAGTTTGTTTGCAAGTGTCAGATACAGTGTTCAATTATAAGAAGTTGGTGACGTTGTGATACATAGAAGGTGGTGTGTAATTTGAATGCATTTACCACCATAACTTGTGTCATTTTATTTTCTATAATTTGAGCTTTTAGATTCCATTGTTTGGAACAGTGTGTGGTTTTATTTAAATCGTGCACATGTCAAGTTTTCTTTTTAGGCGCAAGCCAAGGACATCAAATATTTAGAGTCATTTTCAAAATTATATGTATAGTTATATTACATCTATGTCTTTTAAAGTGATGATTTGATGTTGTTATGACAAGTTAGACTAAGTGAAAGAATGTTATGTTTCACCTAGTGTTAGTGGTCCACTTGTGTAGGTTACTGGGCTGCACAACTTGGCACACTTAAAGGGCAGACTAATTGAATAAAATTACAAGGCCTCACTCATATGTAGCCCATGGTTTTCGGTTATAGGTAGGAACCCAATTAAGTCAAAATCTTGGACTCGTCCCTCATCTCTATATAAGCACCCCGACCTGTAACTCCCCATAGAGGTTACATGCATTCAGGCTCAATAGAGAGAGGAAACTAGGGAGCATTGTAATGGGTCACGCGGGTCTCCACCCGATTGTTCGTGATCGTCGTCGTCTTCTTCCTCCTCGTCATGGGTGCGTGTGGACATTATGTCTTCCACTGTAAGTATGCTTCAAATCCCAACACAGCTTGTTGGGTGTGATTTTGGCAAGGAGGTGGGCCGAAGAAAGAGAGGAGGATGGCCATGGAGCTTCAATAATGTTGAGAGGCACACAATGCCCTAGGTGCTGTTTATTTCCATTAATTCTAGACTTTTAGAATCATCAATTTTAAAATGATATATTTTTCTAATTTTAAAATAAAAATTATGTCATTTCAATGACCATAAAATAAAATAAGATATTTATTAGTTCCTTGTGATTTCTACCTCTCGATCTCTTTTTGCCCGCCCCTCCCCTCTACACTAAGCCTTCTCCCCCTCTTCGGCTCCTCGCTCTATCTCCTTCGTTAGGATGCTCATCTGAGATACCTCTCCCAAGAGATCGGTTGTTATCATGGCCTTGCCATACTCATTCAGAGGTTGATGTTGCTGGTTGTGTTCGAAGTGGTCGCTTGAGGGTTCATCATAGGCCGTATGGTTATCTTGTACTTCATGCTTGTTCTACGCAATCGGCTCAATTCGTACCATATGAAATTATCATGTTTCATATGTTGTTGCCAACATATAAAGTGTAGTTGTTCATTCGTGGTTGAAGCCTGCCTTCTCTTACGGTGGATCAGTCTTCTGCTGACTCTATGGCCAATTACTTCAATGTTATGGGCTTTCTCATCTCTTATATTACCGCATGTTCATACCTGTGGGGTCTAGAGTAAGAGCTAGTATTGGCTTAGTGTTGTTCTCTATATGGTGGAGACCTCTTGCAAGCTTATTAGTTGTACATTGTTTGTGGGTTGAATGAAAGTTTCTCTTTTTTTACCAAAAAAAAAGGTGTAAAGGGACCAAATGAGATGGCTTTATCTAGATTAAAGAAATGAGATGACATGGGGTTATCTAGCTACAATACTATTTATAAGATGTGTTATATTACTATATCAAATGCTCTATTAATATTGTAGAGGTAAAAAAGTGTTACCATAGGCCTCGTACTACACATTTGAGATTTTTTGTGGGGAAGAGAGCCTAACCACCCCGAGGAAACCTACAAGTACTAAGCAGCTCGTCAAAAGGAGCATTGAGTGTGATCCTATGGGACAACTCTCTGATGCTTAAATGAGAGACGCGTACAGAAGAATATAAAAGATCAGAGAGAGAGGGAGGCGAGAGTTCTAGAGAGGAAGTGCTTGGAAGAACTTCGAGTGCTCCGAGACGTGACTTGGAGCTTGGAGACAGGGGAGTTCTCTCTGCATCTCACTAGAGGCAAGAGTGTGTATGTGCGAGCGTATGTAAGCGAGTTACAAGGTGTTCCAATCTGTATATGTCCTCCTAGGTCCGTTCGAGACCCTATTTATATCATTCACGTTGGCGTCGTCTCTTTTTTTACTTAACGAGGATGTGGTTAGTGGAACAATGATCTGCTCGATCATGGGGATTGTCCGTTGTCCACTCGCTTGTTCTCTAAGGAAGGACATCGTGATAGATATCTCAGCGACATGGGTGAGATTCGACGCCCGTCGGGGGTAACTCCCGTAACTCTCGTCTTAGCATTCACCCGTTAGCGGATTTTGTGGAGTCCAGGATGCACATGCCTGGAGACTAAGTTCACGGGTTGGCCAATCCGAGTTGGTCTCAACTGGGCGACATTCCTGAACTGTGGGTCGGTCGGCGATCGTCGTACTGAGCCTGGCAATAAAGTGCCGCTTCGGGCCTGACGTTATTGGGCCACACTGGGTCTGACAATTTTCTCTCTCCTCAAATATTAATGTTAAAATTGATACAGATAGCAAAAGTTAATTAATTGTTCTGTATTAGTTTTAATATTATTATATTTAAAAAAATTAATATTAGATCAAATTTAATATAGGTCTAAAAATGTACAGAAAAAAGGTGCAATCTAAATTGTGAAAGTCAAAAAATTGCATCCCTTCCTCTTCCACTTTTAATTCTATTATTTTTTTCTAGATTTGTCATCCTTCATACTTCTTATATATCATTACCGATGTCGATATTACCTTAAAAAAGGGAAATGAATTAATATGCATATGTTCTTAGACATATCTTAATCTGTATATATATTACACATGAATTCCTCCCACACATGGATAAACAGGTAGACTATCAGAGTTCACTCGTCTAGTCAATACTCTTAAGTCTTGGGGGTGTTTGGCGATACCATCCACTTGGACTTGAGTTTGGGGTGCCCATTAGCGACCGCCCTTATTGTGCCCGGCCCAATAGTTCACAATATCAAAACTAAAATCATCCATCACATTTTTTTAAAAAGAAAATTGATTGAAGTACTGTTGTGACCGAAATCTGAGCTGTTCGAAAGACGAACGGGAACCGTAAGCCAAGAAAGTTAGATTGGATGACGTAGAAGTTCGAGACACCGAGAGCTCGTTACTCCGAGGAATGACGAAAGGCATTCCTGGAGGCTCCCTAACGATCACCCAAAAGGCTGGCAGGGCAGTCCTGGAGTGGAGGGGGAGGCACCCCTTTTGCTTTGCAGGGGGGCAGTTTTGCGTTGTGATGTGAGGATTGGGGGGGGGGGGGTGATGTGGGGTTTGCTTTAATTAGTCCCATTATCCCCCATAGAAACGTGGTCCTTCTGGAAGAAATATCGCCGGTGGGCTTGGTGCTCTCTCGCAGCTTTTCAAGGAACTTCGTGTGAAGATCTGGTGACGTGGGGGTCGTCATCTGGATCGTTGGGCTGATCCCATAGTGCTGATCCCATAGTGAGCACTGGACGTGGCTGCTGGGCCATTTGGGCCTCGGAGTTAGACCGCCTGGCTCCGGCCCATCGAGGGGCCGTAAGTGGACTGAAGCATCTACCCACCTAATTCTGCCACGAAGCTGGACTCTATCAGATCATTTTATGATCGGATGGGTGAATTTTGCTGTACCTCCATTCCATCAGTCCAAGTTACATCAATGGCATGGAATTGTGCAGGGATTATCACACACTGAAGTGTACATCAAGTGTTTCTTTTAGGCAACATCAGCCGTGGGTTGTTTTGCATTCTGCATGGTGGCCGCGATCTAATGGTCGGATGATTCAGGCCAAGCCGGTGATGTTTCATGCGTAATACCTGATTTTATGTTGCATGTTGAAAATGTCAAGCAGCAATGAAAATGGTTGTTTGAGAAGTATTGAACGGATTTGGGAGCGGTAATGGGAATTAGATGTGAGTGTCCATAGTGATTATCACACATCACTCTCTAGCCGTGCTTGATTGCGTTATGTTAACACCCATACTACTAGCCTATTGTTTTCCCCATTTCCGTGTACATATGTTTTCCTTTTACACCTCTCCACCAACGTGTTATATTGCTGGCTCGCCAGTCGCAGACTGAAGTAAGTTTTGTCTTTGGTCTAGGTCAGGTTTTATGAATCGTCCGGTACCGCTGCGTTTTGGCCGTGTCAGATCGTGCTAGCGGGAAACTAACACGTAGTGGCATCAATCCAAGCACAGTACGGTGTCAAAGTCGCCGGCGGCCCTCGGAGCTGGAGAGAGAGAGAGAGGGTGTCAGGTGCTCCGATCACCGACAAATGGCGATGGCGAAGCAGAGCGAGCCACAGCGAGGTGGATGGCGATCGACGCTGCGAGGCGGAGGCCGTGGAGCCAATCAGCGGACTCCGATAAAGGCTCGACATCGTTCGGCGGCGGCTGGGCACTGCGGGCTTATACAGGCAGCCGTAGTCGAGGGAGGGGCGGGCGAGGAGGAGGAGATGGGCTCCTCCATGAAGGCACACCTGGTCCCCCCCCCCCCTCCCCACTCACACCTCTTGTCCGCACGTAAGTCTCTCGTGGGACAGCACAAGTATCAGTCGTATCAATTTAGAGTTAAAATTTTTTAATAAATAAATATTATTATAAAATTTAATAAAATATTATATGTGGCTTAGTGATTAGTAAACGTGTTATTATGTGTGAGGTTTAGGGTTAAAATCTGACAAGTGTCATTTATTTTTTGACTTATGTTTCTTAAAGAATAATAAAAAAGTAAGAAAGTTCTATGCTTCGAACCATGGTCTCGACGTTCCAAAAAAATACTTCTAATCAAATTATCTATGAAATCACATTTGATATTAAATAATATATATAATATTTAAAAAATAAGTTATATATCGATTGTGTATCACAGATCAGTCGTATCGATTTGTGACTAATATATATGGTCTGATATGATCGATCTGTGATTAATACGGTCCGATACAGACGGTTCATCCCATATCAGATTGATTTGTAAAACCTTGTTATAGAGACTTTAAGGAAGAGAGAGCTGATTGGGATTACTTTTAGAAGAGAAAGGGATGAGTATTTTTCAAAATTGTCCCTATAAAAAACACAATCTTGTCATTTGAGGTTTTAAAAAAGACATTTCTTAAAATATGATTATTTTAAAAAATATTTACCCAATCTGTCCCATTCACATTTATTTTGAAAATTATGTTTTATTTACACATTGTATTCTATGTTTACATATTTTGACTCTCGTTTATATATTTTTATTTATATTTATAGTTATAACTACATATTTTGACTCTTATTTATAATTTTTAGATGTCAAAATATATAAATGATGATCAAAATATATAAATGAATGTCAAAAAATATAAATCAAAATCAAAATATATAAATATAGCATAGTTTTGAAAATAAGTTTGGATGCAACATATTTGAGTAAATGTTTTTTGAAAATAAATATTTTAAAAAAAATCCCCAAATTTTAGTTTTGATGTGATATTATACCATATCTTACGGAATCGTACATCAAAAAATTCTTCGACACCGACAACGACAATACACGCGATCCTGCGCGCAAACCTTGGTCCGGGTCGAGTTTCTTTTTTCTTTTATCTGAGGCGGTGGAAGACACTGTTTTTTAACACAACCGGTGTAAGCTTACGTAAAAGACTCGTACCTCAACAAAAGTAATGCCGCGTGCATTTGGTGGAGCCGCAGGTGCTCGTGCTGATTTGCTGTGTCATGCAAGGCCTAATATCGTCATTATATATAGCTCGTCGCCCGTGCACGTGCAAAGATGTTTGAGGACCTAAAAAGGGCGGCCTACGCAATGCTGCAGAGGAAACCATCACGCAATGCAACATAAATTCTACTTCCGCCGCATCGGTAGGAAATGGGAATATGGGATCCTCTGTCCAGCCATGAGTACTACTAGCACGCAGTAATAACTTAAGCAGTCTCCGATCAGTAGAGATTTTAGGCAAAGATGGCGGTCAAGTCGCTTAAGAGTTAGAGGTCATAATTTGATTTAACACAAGATATATACGGGAAAAAACGGGAAAATAATTTTTATTAAAATATTATATTATATTAGTATTTTACTTCCGAAGGAGATAATCTGCAAGTGCGAGAGGATCCCGTTTTGTCTCCGGCAGAAACCTACCTAGGACGACACAGCATTCCTTTTAACGGCACACGTGCATTCGGTGCCTTCACACGGCTTCACCCCCCTCGTGCGGCTTTGACTGGTACCGGGGTTCCTGAATACTCATATCTCATCTCCATCTCTCAACGATCCGATCTCTGCTAGTTCCCACATTAATGCTAATCCTCCGCCGCAGCCATGGCCTCTCACACTTATACGAGTCCAGACCAGATCACCAGGCACCATCCATCTTAAATGAACACTCTTTTTTTCTCATGAAAGAGGGCCTCCAAAACCCCGCTTGAATAATCACCTTGACCCAAAGTTTCTTATAAAAATTAATTCAAACTTTCCAAAGTTGGTGCCCGAAATTTATAAGACCATATGAAATCTCTCTCTCTCTCTCTGTGTGAAGTTGTAGTTTGTCTTAACGCCGCAGGTGGGCTCCCCCTTGCTCGAAGTCGGCGGTCATCACCTCTGCTGTATCGCAGAAACTTCCCGCGACAACCTCGGCCGCGGGACTGCGGCAGATCTGCCGGGATCGGCGGTCAAGCGGGTGGGTGGTCCATCAGCGGCCGTCAAAACTTTTTTGTGTGACGGCACGCCGCAGAAACGTGACATTTCGACCTCAGAGACGCGTTTTTTTATTGACTCGCAAAGATCTGCGCTGGCGTGGCCACACGGTCGGCCACCCAAATTATCAGAATAAAGCCTCCACCGCTAAGATCTGGACAGGTTACACCCGCACACCCACCAACCACCGTGCTAATCCGGGTTTAAATTCGAAGTTTGGCCCCCGTTTGTACATAATTGGGTTTCTTGAGGCTCTCCCAGCCAGTCGAGTTGGAACACGTACCCTACAGGGAGGGCCTAGGCTACCATGGAGTTTGGCAGAACCGCTGACGACCAACTCACTCCCGTTCCCACCAGCTCGTGGGATCCTAATGACGTCATGCAACTTTTGTTTCATCGTAATCCACTTCCCAGGAGCTTAAACTCGTGTCTGTGTCCGCGCGTTTAACCTTCCATATCAAGCAATTAAAAAAGAAACACGATAAGGTTTGTCCTAATAGAAAAGTCATCACCAGCCCCTTGTGTTGTGCCGACGTGCTCGCTGACATACCCCCCCTGAAACCTAACCTAGGAAGGACGCACTCCAAAGGATGCAGTCAAGGAGGTGGCTTCCACAGTTCGCTTTAGAATTAATTAATGACCTTCCCATTCGGTGAACCAGAGCTTTCTTCGTCCAAAAATTCCACATCAATTCACGGCCATAATGGGAAGCTCCCTTCACCATTGGACCCCGTCGCAGTCGACCGGGAACTTTCTTCATCTCAATCGTCTTTGCCGTGCATTTGGCGAAACTGGTCCGTTTGCGTGTAAACAACTAGCAGGCGTCGCCCGTGGCATATTCCTTCTCTCTCCTTTGCGGCCCAGACCGTGTGGCTCGGCCCATCGCAGGGATAGGGCCTCCACGTTATTTTTCCGCTAACTCGATGGTGACGGTACCCGGCCTTATCCATTCTCCCCGCACTTTTTAAAGAAGGGTTTTTTTTCATAGAAACTACTGTTATAAGGGAAATTGCAAAAATATCGTCCCAGTAAAAATAATAATACACATATCATTAACTTTAATTAAATATTATAAAAATGTCACTACGATTAACTTACCTCTATATCGGAAGGTGACTATGCTTTATTGATTCTACAATAGCAGTTAGTTTAGCTTCTTGCCATGAAAATATCCTTCTCACCTAGTGGCTCGTCGTCCATGGGAACGAGTGGACCCACCATCCAGATCGGGAGGCCATAGTAGTCTCGCATAAGCCTAATTCTGGAAATCTCCGATTCCTTCACATCCTGTTGGACTTTAGAGAGAGAAAGAGCAAGATCTACCACCGTGAGATGGTCGACCAGGTGTCCTTGTTGTCAGCGGCCCATATGTAGTGGGACATTTGTGACTGCCATAGTCGGAACTTGAAGAGAGTAAAATCGGTATGGCCCATGAAAGGTCCATTAACGTCAGCCCCGCGTCGACCCTAGACCCGCAATACGTACGACGGGTCCATGACAGCCACGTCTCACAGCGGACGGCCTAGTATGGCCAGTCATCGGATTTGTCAACTCCTGAAGGACATCGACCCGGAGATATCGGACGTCGGATAACTCTCCGGAGATCGAACGTTATCCCCGCCATCGTCGGCCATGACCCCAGTAAAGGCGAGTAAGTCCTGCGGGTGCCGTAAGGCTCGCCTAAAAACCGGCCGACTCCGGAAGAACGAACGTCCAACGGGAAGCTCCACATGATCGCAGGGAGACGTTATCCCACATCTCACGCCCTTCCCTGTCAAGGGACATGTCTCCACCGCCAGGACAACCCCTATAAAAGGATCTCTTACTAGGCACGAGAGGACACACAGAGAAACAACAGAAAAAAAAAAGAGGACAGACACACTGACGAGAGGAGACAGAGAGACTCCGATCCACGCCATATAGCCAAGCCCAGAGAGCGGATCCCAGAGGATAGAGCCTCCGTCGCCTTCTGAGCACCCTCACCGTCCAACGAGCACTCCTTTAGCACTTACCGAACACGACGAGCACTCCTTTGGAAGTCCGTTCATCACTCCAGGCTTGCCCGATCGCCTCTCGGTTCACTCACTCTCCTCTCCCCCTTCTTATTCCTCATTCTCCGAGACTCTGACTTAAACATCGGAGAGTTGTCCCCTTGGGTAACGCTCAGGGCTCCTTCTGACGCTATTTCTCTAACATTTGGAGGCTTTCACGGGTGATCGGACGATCTTTTCCTAACAAATAAATATTAAAAATGTGATACGGAGTTCGAGAGACTATTTTCTCATCTCTACAGAACTCATTGATGGGACTCCTCTGTGCCCATCCCTACGTATGGCAGACATAATAAGAGGGAGGTCGTCGCACCATGTACCCCTCACATAGTGAAGACATTGTGAAAGATGCCCACCTCCTTGGCCATCTAAATGGTCCAGTACCACAACAACACGTCGGGAAAGATGCAAAGTGGGGACTGCCCATCGCGATGGGCCACATAAGTCGACGATGAAGCGCTCGAACTAGGGGCAAAGAGACTCGAGGTGAAGAGGTGGACGATGTAATGATGGTAGAGATGATCGGTATTCTCGAAGTCGGGTGACAGACGATGGTCTGTGTTAGAGAAAGGGGTGTCCTTGAAGTTGTCATCTTCGATATTTTTCAGACCTCCACGGGCACACTTGGAGCATGTGACAACAAATTTTGACAAAATCAATGATATATATGTTAATAAGTTTTTAATAATAATATTCTGTAATTTTTGTAAGGACAGTTTATATGAAAAACACTTTTTTAAAAAAGTTAAAAAGTTTATCACTTTTTTTTTGCCAATGGTTCGAGAGTGAGGAGGGGAACGGGGGAGATGGGAAACATAATGGAGCTCGGGAAAATATGCTTCGCCTTCGAAAAGTGCCCCCAAAGATACGTACCCACACTCACACCCAGAATGTGCAGATAAACAAAGCCTCTTGTGATCCTTGGGAGGGAGAGGTTTTTAACCACCAGGCCAATGCCCGGTAGTTTAGGGCTGAACACATCGCCCCGCCGTTATCGCTGACGATAACGTCACCCGCACCCACGCGGACTCCAATCTCGCGGCCCGTTCCCACGGCATGCCCACCCCATTATCGGCGCGAGGGGCATCGCGGACCGTTGGTGCGGATCGTCGACGGGCCGACGCCCCCGAGCCCTTCCAAAATGGGTGACGCAAGCAGTGACAAAATCGCTGCCACGCAGATTAGACAAGTGTCCATCCGGGCCAGCTAATATCCGCCACGTAGCCCTTAAGGTCAACTTGGGCGGTGTGTGGTCACGCCCACGTGTATTTCTGGAAGCCTCCGCCAGGCGGCGACACGCGTTCACATCCCCTTCTCCCCTGGTCTATAAATCCCGGGCTTCTCTAGGTTCCCAAGTTTCAAGCCTCTCTTCTTCTCCACCGTTCTAAAGCAGGCGGCAGAAGCGGCAACGACGACAGCTGCGGCGGCGTCGGAGGATCGAGTGGGGAGGGGGATTTAGAGCCGTCTGAGTTGGGAAGGGAAGAGAAAGAAGAAAAAGGCAGAACTTGTTTTCTGTTTGGTTCGGATCTTTTAAGGAAGAAGAGAACCATAAATGAGCGCTGGAGACCTGCAGCTGCCCCCGGGATTCAGGTTCCACCCGACCGACGATGAGTTGGTGATGCACTATCTCTGCCGGAAGTGCACCGGGCAGCTCATTGCTGTGCCTATCATTGCCGAGATCGATCTGTACAAATTCGACCCATGGCAGCTGCCGGGTAAGCTTTCGCCTCCACCTTAATTGGTCCTTTCGGCGTTCCGATTAAACGCCATCATATGTAGAACTGTAGAAGAAACCAGGTGCGCGTTTGCGCGTGCTTGGATGAAGAGGGGAGGGAGGGGTGCTTGGGCACGTGAGATTCACGTGCATGAAAGTCTTGGTCGCTTGAGACCTCTGTGTGTTTAGATTAATGTCAGTTTACTAGTTTGTCTTGCGACTTAAAGAGTTAAGAGTCCTTCCTTTCACTTTGTCGGCGTTAATTACTTGGTTGGTGAGAAGTTGGAATCTATGATCGATGATGGGGGTACACCGACCAAAAATTATTTGTAGGATGCTTTTCCATGTTGCTCGCATGCCAAAACAATCGGGTTTCAACACTGGGAACCCCGAAGAGTTTATCGAGATTTCTACGACTTACTCTTATGATTTCACACTGCATGTGCATGTAATATTTTTCTAAAGAAATGCATCCAGAGGGATTTGTTAACGGACTTAATTAGTCACAGAGGGTAGGCCCTTTTTGGACCAGATGAAGCTAGTTAGAGTCCAAGTATTTGATTCATGTGGGATCCTAATTAATCCTTTTAACTTTGGGTTGCCGACAAGTTTGCTGGTAACAGTCTGGAATCTATAGACAATAATTTTGACTGCTCCAACCACTTCGAAATTTAGAAGCTTTGAATATTAGCTATCTCACGATATTTTTCATGTTAGATATATAGACAAGGAGGGAGGGTAAATGTTTCTTGTATATAACAGATAAGATAAAGTTTATGAGGTAATTAATTAAAACACTGAATGTTCTTGTTGCACAGGGATGGCGCTCTACGGTGAGAAGGAATGGTACTTCTTTTCCCCGAGGGACCGCAAGTACCCCAACGGGTCGCGGCCTAACCGCGCGGCCGGGACGGGCTACTGGAAGGCGACGGGCGCCGACAAGCCCATCGGCCACCCCAAGCCGGTGGCCATCAAGAAGGCCCTCGTCTTCTATGCCGGCAAGGCCCCCAAGGGCGAGAAGACCAACTGGATCATGCACGAGTACCGCCTCGCCGACGTCGACCGCACCGCACGCCGGAAGAACAGCCTCAGGGTAAGGACAAACGACCAAGTTAATTAAATTATTTTTTTATCACAGTTGGCACGGCACCAGTAGCTGGAAAATGAACCGGGAGACTAGGAACTGTCCAGTTCTGGGTGCTTCCAAGGAGCCGCCCATGGCCATGCGTCAGTGTGAAAGCATTAGATTCCTCCGCCCCGGGTCTCACCGTGTCGTTATCCATTGCTATCACCACTTTTGTCTTCATCTATCTTCCCAACTCTGCTTTAAGGACGCCCCTTTAACTTATTCATCGCCGTCGGATTTGGCTAACCCTGTTTTTGCCGCGTGGCGGTCTGCAGTTGGACGATTGGGTGCTGTGTAGGATCTACAACAAGAAGGGCGGCACCGAGAAGCAGATCAACGCCGACCGCAAGGCGGCGACCGCGGCCGCCATGACCGCCGCCATGTCGCGGCCGCTGCTACAGCCCAAGCCGGAGATGATGGCGCCCCCGGCGCCGGTCCCCGCACAGCAGGTCTCCGAGTTCCTGTGCTTTGACACGGACTCCATGCCCAGGCTGCACGCGGACTCGAGCTGCTCGGGGCACGTGCCGTCCTCGTCACCGGAGTTCGCGTACGAGAGAGAGGTGCAGAGCCAGCCGCGCTGGAGGGACTGGGACCGGGCCACCCTGGAGATGCCGACGGGCGGGCTGGACGCTATGGCCGCCACCGGGTACCCGCCGCTGGAGGGCGGGCAGCTGGGGCAGCTGTCCCCACTGTTCCGGGACCCATCGCTGCAGGACGTGTTCAAATACCTGCAGAAGCCGTTCTAGAAGCGAAGGCACGTCGTGTTCCGGCGAGTTGCGGGGTAGGTGGGTGGCTCCACCGCCGCCGCAGCCCTCCGTTTGTTCTTATCGTTCCAGCGGTTGCCTCGCGTTTGTAGATCGCGTTGCGCCGCAAGTAGTGACAGAGACGGGGCATGCGCGGACGTGTCCCCACTGGTGAGCCGTGTGAGGCGCCGGGGTGGTCCGCCACGGGACCTTGGCTTGTCGGACCGTAAACTGTCCACGTCGGGGTTTCGTGGTGACCGGTGCAGGTGGCGATGACACAGTGGAGCTACAATTTATTCCATATGACTCATGGCATTGTAGTCTTTTTCGTTCTCCAGAATCATATGCTTAGATACTCCATTATATATGTGTACGTACGCTTGTACTGCTGGACCACAGGGCGTACACCGACGCCGTTCTATTGTTAATCCAACTATACGTATTTTGTCCAATTGTTGTGGTAAACCACTAAATATATATGTAGCAGTTTTGCTTTATGTTGGGTCAATGGGCCATACATCTGTCGGCAACGAATAGTCGTAGCCTGAGTTGTAGGCTCGGTTGTTGAACTTAGCGGTAGCGTGGAAGTTGCAAAAAGATTTTGTCTTGGCTTTAGATCAAGACGAGCTCGATCCACTGGGATCCAATTGCTGTGAAATCCAAGCACCCGGAGCCCGACTTCAGAAAGCTGGCTCATGATGTAAGTACTATATAATGGAGTACTCGAAGAGGGTAAGCCATCGGGTTCGTTTGTATATCATCCCTGAACTCTCGAGTGTCATCGTAGATATAACAATGTTTTCGACGTCTATGGTTTTGATCTATGTTATGCTTCCGCCATATGTAGAATTGAATAACCCTAGGTTACGTTTGTAAACTTCCAAAGAGAGTACTTCTAAGTAAAGCAACTTCTCCAGGGAGTGCCTGCGGGAGAAGGAATTAACAACAGAAAGACAAATTAAGGAGCTACGGGCAGGCACCGTATATCTTACTTGTCCCTAGTCAAAAACAACCCCGGACTGTTACGATGACGTCGAACATACGTGTGCATCGTCCCATGCCGACTTTACCCTTATCCTGCCCACCGTTCTGCCGTTTACCATGTGTGGACACCCTACAATCCGTCCATGCACACGTTTCTACCTCTCTTCTGGGTGCGGAGCAGCCTTCGTGTAGCTGAAGAAACTTAGGAACTCGTCTTGAATGCCTAACTTAAGAGTTTATGCTTTTACGTAGGCTTTACACCACTACTTTGAGAGCAGCCCGCAAAACAACCCATGAAATTAACATCACCCTTCCAAAACATATTCATAGATATATATATATATATGTTAAAGAGTGCTGCTGTACCAGTGACTACTGCGGGGAAGACCTACCACAAATGGGCATGCACACGACTGCACGAGCAACAGAGCAGGTGCATCCATTCGTGCACCACGTGCAAACGGCTCGCGTTTGGAGATGCATAGCTGTCCACACGCTGCTACGCCACATAAAGGAACTTGGACGGCAGTCACAGCACCTTTGTTTCCCTCTTTCTCTCTTCCTATGTAGTATATATCTCTTTACCTACCCCATATATCTGTGCTCTGCCTGTATTTATATGTGGCTTAACGACAACGTTTAAAATGCGCAATCATGTTATATATATTTATGTATCACCACCAACCAATCAAAGGATGGCACATTACACAGAACCCAACCAAGGCGTTCTGATGTCTCTTCGCAATTATTAACACATGTCAGCTTTCATGATCATTGGATCTATCTCTCCCTCTCAACACCTGTTCTTCTTTAGCAAAGAGGGAGGGGCCAACACACTTTCCCTCCTTTGTCGCTTCCTCTTCTCTATCTTTATATCACCGGCTCCTGGATCTCTCCCTGTTGCTTTCTGGGGGAATTAAGTTTTAGCCCTCCACCCATTCCACGCGACGGGCTTTTACCGAAGGTATCGTTTCTTCTTCCTCAGCTTCCTATCACGCCTGCTAATTAATCTTTTCCGGGAGGTTATTGTTCAAAGAATATTAATGTTCATGTTTACTTAGATCATTTGAAACAAATTGAAGAAAATCTTTGCATAAAAAAGGAATTATGTATATATATCAAGTGAGTACTGAGTAGTACTTGCTTTAAACCGGGCTTACAGATTCCAAGCTTGCAAACCCTCCCGTCTTATGGCAAAACATGTAAAGCCCCACATCTTTTGTTTTCTCTCATCTACATAGACCAATGGGACAACAAGCGTTATTCATATGACATATTAAGTGGAAAGTGGAGGTGGAGAAGTACGACAAACGAAACAAGCACAAACAAGTACTGTTACTCGGACTTAAGGCGTATTTGGTATCGATTTTTTCAAATGGATTCCGATCATTGAAGGGTTGATAGTGGAAAACATTAGAGATACAAGTGCATTTAATACACTTTTTAAAAATTCAATGCTCAAAATCTTCTCCTTGTATTCGAGAGAGAGGGAGTCATAAAAGAACACCTTTTCTATTCCCACTAAAAACTCATTTTGAGTTGAATTTAAAAAAACAAGTGAATTTTTAATGATTAAATACGTGGAGTCCACATATTTTCACAATCCTCGTATCAAAATCATTCTATTCTCACTCGTCTTACCAAACGCACCTAAGGTTTACATACTTGCCCTTGTTGGCTCTATTGATCAGGTTGGGCTTAACTTGACCCATTGAGAGGCCCACTTACATTTTTTTTTGACGGAAAATCTAATACATTGGTATTCGGATCTATACGGAATTTGAGAGACTTAAGTTCAAAACTAGTGACGCTCAAACTCATATGCATCTATTTTTCTCAAGATTATTAAACTATGAGCCCCCACATCTCTTGAAGATTAAATTAATGTAAGTCAAATAAATCATCTCCCTCCCCGAGAGTCAAACCTGAGACATACGCTTGCATTGACAACCATGTCAAAAATCTGGAAGGTAAGAATAAAATAGGCAATACAAGTTATGCAAATAGCACAATATATACAAAGTGAGGGAGAGCTGAGTTGAGTGAACTGGATCGAGTCTTGAGATTTTTCATTTGGAATTAAAGTATGCCAAACATTCACATTACCAAGAGCATAACTGGCTTGAAAATGAACAATATTAAATGGCAAAAATCCTTTTCATATTTTTCCAAGTGACCCGTGAAATCACCTGATAACGTGTTGAATCATCGAGAGATGCGTGACTCAAAATTTTATGATTTGATAAGTTCTTCGTCACCCAAAAAAAAGTGGTCCTTTAAAACAGTTCATCTCTCAAATACTTTTGAAATCGGTCATGCTCAATGCAGCATTAAAATATCTTCACACTTAACCTTAAAATTATCAGCCTCTCGCTAATCTCCATCTTTTTTCTCACACCATTCACAAAGCGTAAGGAACAGTCTAATTATCCGTCAACATCTGCCTGTGTATTTTTAGAAGAAGCTACAGCCTGGAGAGTCACAAACGCCCCATAATGTAGGGGCTTCATTGTCTTGAAGTGTCTAAATTGTTTGTCCTAACAAATTACGAAATGTATGAGTAATCCATTCTAACTTATTTACGGTAAACCCTGTACAAGGATGCAAGGCGTATGGGACGGTAATTAACAAATAGGAGATTTCCGATTTCTACATGTTGAAAGATAAAATGATCGGAATATCACTCTCAGGGGGATAAAAAATAAATGGATAGATGGGAGGTAACAAAGAAAGGAACTACTCATAAATATCTATCTCTCAGAGGTTCACTAAAAACTTGACTGTTGACGGGTCTCTTTGTATGTGTTATCCCCGATAGAGGAGGACTCAATGATTATTAGTTAATTCGTCGGAATTAAAAGTTCATTTGTTCGTACTCAAGAAGTGGCTACTTAAGTTGGTTAAAACCCCCGTGTACACTCAGGATTAAGGTACAAACTAAAGAAAATTTAAAAGGATTGTGTAAAAGATTAATAGGGTAGGACTTCTAACAAAAAATCACATCCGTGTACACGCCGTGTGTAAATGGCACGCCTTTGGAAATGCATGCCTTCCGTGTGTTTGCTTGGTTTGTCGGCTGTCCATACTCATTAGCTGCAGGGTCACAGAAAGGAACTTGAGAGCATCTCTTTTTCTCTTCCTATCTCTTTATCCACCTATCTGTTGATCTGTATTTGGGTGTGACTTAATAACAACATTTAAAACTAATGCACATGTATAAATTTATGTTATCACCACATATCAATTTAGAAAAGGCACAACGTCTCCTCACTATCATTAACGCGTCAACTTTCGTGATCATTGGACATCTCTCTCTCTCTCTCTCTCTCTCTCACACACACACAGACACGCGCGCACACACACACTACAAAAGGAGAGTACAGCCTAACACACTTTTAATTCCCTTCTTTGTCGCTTCTTCTCCTCCTTTGTCGCTTCCACTTCTCTCTCTTAAGTTTGCATCACCCACTCCCCTCTTCCAGTTGCTTCGTAGCTAGTGGGATTAACTTTTAGTCCATCCTACTAGACATGGGCAGCTTTTGTCCCCCAAAAGATGCTTATTCACTAAGGGCGAGTTTGATAACCGATTAGATTAGGGGTTGGTGGTCTACTCGGGGTGACCCAATCTTTAACCTTAACTTGAGTGGATTAATGGATTCCACTTATTTCTTAGGAATGAGTTAACCCATTTTAACTTTATCCGACCTCGATTAAGAAAAAAATATCAAACAAGGAATAACTCACCCGACTACGATTAATCTACCCTACTCGAGCTTAACCAGTTGTCAAATATGCCCTAATTCAACTTTGAGCTTATTAATTATTCAACCAATATTAATCTTAAGACGTTCTTTTTTATAATTTGAAACATTTACATATAAACTCTTCTCAAAAGAAACAACTTTTTTTAGTCGACGGGAAAGTTAACACGACTAGTAAATCACGGGCTCACATTCTTTAAGAATTAATATGAGCTAAGTAAATCCTCCCCAACCCCCCTCTCTCGCGTCTAACTCGAGACCTCTCTAGCTACCATGAGATCACATCTTTTAACATTCAACTCAGTCGGAGTTCTCCTCACAAGAAAGAACTAGATCATCTACACTAAAAGATCTATGAAAAATTACTTATATATCCCTAAAAAATTTACAAATTACTGTTACAGTCCTACCTTTATAGTATATACTCGTAAACCCTCAAAATCTTTTAAGTAGCCATGTCTCTTAGGTACAAAATTATTTGAAATACGGATAGAACCAACCGCGCTCCTTCCTTTCAAAAAGAGGAAGATAAATTATTCACATTTATTTTAATGATCAGAGGCGAATTAAAAATTAAGTAGTGATAATTATAAGGATTCTCTACGAAAAATAGAGATGTCGCTTACGTTAGTCATAAAATGTGAAAGTATCAACGTAATTTTATAATCTTTCGATCTAAATATTACGTGATAAACATAAGGCAGATGATAGAGAGACTTGTGACGTAGAAGATCATAATACGAGTGATTCAATAGATTTGGATTATTTTACCATCCTAACTATGGTAACTCATGTACGTGAGATTATTATTTTACCCCAATTTTGTTGGAAGAGAAAGAGAAGGGTCGAAGGTCACGATGGAGTGATGGTGGTCGGCGGCGGCCCTCCAACGCCAACGAGAGAGAGAGAGAGAGAGAACCCATCGGAGTGCCCCCCGTCCGACAAGAAATAAACCCCCCCTCCCTATCGGAGTCTCCCCCTAACCTCCAATCCCCCTCCCCGTCGGAACCCCCCCCCCCCCCACCTCCCCACAACCCCCCATCTCCACACCGCAGTCCCCCCTACAACCCCCCACATCCCTATCGGAATCCCCCACCCCCTGCGCCTCCACCTCCCCGTCGGAGTCCCCCTGCTATATCTGGTCCCCTCCCGTCGGAGTCCCTTCCCACCCCCGCCCCCACCCTACTACCTCCTGCAATCACCCTTCTCGCTGGCCCCACCTTGTAACCCCCGAATCTGGAGGTGGATGGCGCGGTCCTCATCGCTGTCAAAGAGGATGCGGAGCACGAAGGAGAGGTCGTCGGACATAGTGCACCTGGAGGCGGTCCACGAGTAGGCGGAGGTCTGGGGCAGAGAGCGTGGTGGCGGTGGGATCCTTATCGTCACGAAGTATCCCCCACCCTGCTAGCCACCCTCCTGGCCGTCCCTTGAGATTAAAGTATGCCAAATATCCACAAACGCACATCTTGAAGAGTATACGTTCTTAGTGGGCTATATCATCTTTCATCTTTTTCTTCAAACGGCCCGTGGAGGCAGTTCAGCTCTCAATTCCCCAATCAGCGGTCGTCAATACAGCATTAAAATATCCTCAAACTGACCATAAAGTTAGCAGCCTCTTGCTAATCTCTATATTTTCCCACATAATTCATAAAGCATAAGCAACAGTGTTACCTGTCAACATCTGCGTATCTTTAGAGATGCTACAGCTGAGCGTGCCTCAAGCGCCTAATCCAATGTATCGGTGTTACTATTTAATTTGAACTGTCTAATGATCTCACCATGAGTGTATATTTTTTTAGTAATTTATTATATCTTATTTACAGTCACTCCTTCGCAATAAGGATGGGGGACGTAGGACGGTAAAATGAATAGGCAAATTCCTCATTCTACACATTGAACAACGGAATGGTCGCCTTCAAAGGACGATCATCAGTAAGTCTTTTAGATATATATATATTTATTCGAAAGAACGGTAGAAATCCCTTGCTCTAAATTGATATTTTGAAATAAATATAAATGGCATACAATGGCTTTTCTTTTTTTGGTCATATCACAATGATTCTCTAATATAACCCTTTAACAGGCGAAGAAATCATTAGAAAGGCGAGTGATCTTTTGGTAGCATTAATGTTAGATTTCACACAAGAAGCGTACTTAGGTTCATCATCCAATTGATAGAGAACCCACGACATGAAGAAGATTCCCACGATGTCGCAGAAATAGTGGTCCAGAGAAAAGCCGTGATCTACATAAAGCCACCACGCGAGCACTAGATCTTCTCTCTACACTTTCTCATTCATCTGGGTGCATAATTGTTGGCAACTTACATATATGTGTGAGAGAGGGACCAATGCTCCTCTCTTTCTATAATAGTCCACCCATCAGGACTCCTATTGAAAAATCACCTCCACCTTATCCAGGCTTGGACATATGTCCTCCCACTGTCAAGTTATCTTTCGGACAATCCAAATACTTAGTTTATTTCAGTCAGCGATAGATGCATCTCTCTCTCTCTCTCTCTCTCTCTCTCTCTCTCTCTCTCTCTCTCTCTCTCTCTCTCTCTCTCTCTCTCTCTCTCTCTCTCTCTCTCTCTCTCCCTTTTTTTTGTAGGGCAGAAGTGGGCTTGGAGTGGTTCAATTGGCATGGGCTCTCGTAACTTATAGCTTAATCTCCTCTATCCCATTCTTATTAGGGCTGTCAATGGATCAGATTGGTCCAATAGACTCGTCGACTTGACCCGATTTCAGACTGGGCTGTAAGGTAATCTTCGGCCCGCCCGTCTGTAGTCGGGTCTAAAAATTGGGTGGACTCGGGCTTTGAGTTCAGCCCGCGGGTCAACCCGGCATGTTCTCTATTTTTTATCTATTTAAAATTTTAAAAATAATTAGTTAAAATTATGTTATTTTATTTAATTAAAAAATATAAAAACTCTATTTTCCAACAAATTAACTAAGTAACATCAAAATTCTAATGAATTTAGTGAGATTATAAATTTTATAGTATTAAATATATTATTTTTATTTTTATTTTAATTTTCGAGTCGAGTCAAACTTTAGTCAGATTTTATAATTTTTTAATATTATCGAGCCCGACCCGACATAACTCTGGCTCGAGCCAAACTCAGACTTTTATTTTGAAAAGTCAGACTTAGATCAGGTCAACTTAAACTCGACTTAAGCCTGACCCATTGACATGTCTAATTCTCCATCGCACCACAGGTTTGTCGGTCATTAAGTCGTAACATCTCCGACAATGGCAATGCAATGTGATCATTTGTGTTTCTATACATTTGAATTATGCAAATTGTTACCTGATAAATACAGAATTCCCGGACTTAATTTGTGACTACCAAAATATCCTCACGTCGTGATGCTTTGCCGGTGATGATATCCTATTGCACACATCATCTGACAGTTTCTTAGAACCCTATCCGTTTTCCGTCTCTGGAGCTCAATGAAAACTTTATATTAATGTTTCAAAAACCTATCAACATAAAATAATGATGAATTTGAAGACGACAAAATGTGTTAGAACGATTAGGAGTTTAATGTTTTCCCCCTATCGGCATTGAACTATATATGCCGCTTCTAACTACTAGGAATCGTTGTGGAGCTATTGAGCTAAACCCTAACAGGATTTTTGTTTTCGACATTAGTGTTAAGTTTGAGATGATACGACGAAGAGTTTGATTTACTGTACACTCAGATGTGTCGCACACTCTGAGTGTGTAATATTTTTATTTTTAAAATTTTTTTAAAGTGACTCTTAATGTATCTTAATTTAGGATACAAGTTACATCATTATTTGATTATTTAAAAAATTTAAAAATTAATTTTTAAAAGAACGAGCTCAACATTATTCATTTGATCTAACTTATTTTTATTATTTTTAAAATAATATAATAATGACGTGACTTACACCGAGAATTAAGATATCTCGAGAGACTGAAAACAACCACGGAGCTCGGGCTCTGCCTTTGTGTGAGATAGATGACAAACTTTTGTTGGGCTCGGTCTGATGGCCTAACCCATGCCCGGAATCTCGGGCCCATGTAAACGTAGTCTCGAAAGTCCACGGGCCGGGCTGCTAGCCCATTCCCTTACCAAGCAAAATGCGTCATAGACTCGTAAAGCCACATTATGGGTTAATCAGATGTTTTTATCCCTCAATGAGCCAATAACCTGTGTTGATAAGAATAAAAAATCTTTTACTCGATCCATGCGTATGACCATCCTTACAGAAAAACAAAAACCATTGGACAGAAGATTGGAAAGAATAACCTACGTCGATTGGTTCGGAATGAAACGCTGGTTCATCTCCTATTATCTTCCATGCCGTCGCTGTTGAGGGCTACTTGGAAAGGTTTACCCCGGGAAAGAGTGAAAAAGTGATCACAAGTGAGAGAGTGACCACGGCATCTTAGTATAAGCACATCCAAATCTTATTTTTGTATTCTAACTTAAGCGTCGAAAGATTCATCTCAGGAGCAAAACCAAAGATCCCCTTATCATTTTCCTTTGCATAATATCAAGTATTTTGACTGACACGTGAATTATTCTCGTCGACGAAATCTCCGAGTTATCCAACGGACTAGAGAAATTGCGAGTTGTCTACCTCCACAATGTTTGAATTAGAAGGCTTCACTCTCTCTCAATTATCTTCTTTCTCCGTTCCATCTTCGTATGAAATTCAAAGTCCCGTGCTGTAAAGAAAATCAGTGCACGGTGAAAGAGTAGGAACATGGATGAAGTATACGATGTGGAGAGAGAAATAAAATGCACTAGTCATGTGGAAAGTTGAGAAACACACGGTGTGTATCACGCTCCTTTGTGTAAAGTTTAATGGTTATCTCAATGGTTAAAAATAAATTAATTTACTTAGGTGGTGTCAGTGAGACGTGTAATTTAATTCATAATACAATAGAATTAAAATTTGTTGTTAGTAAATCGTATATGTTTAATTGGGAATCATATTTTATTGAAAATTAAGATTCCCACTGAGAGTTAGATTAAAAAAGAAGTTTAAGGTATTGCTTTCACACATTGGAAAGGTAAGAATAATTCAATACCCTCTTCATTAGACATCTTTCTTAAAACAAATTCATGTTCACTAACCCAAGGATTGAATTCATAATCAAAACTCTCACTTAGCTTACTAATTTAATAATTAAATCCCTAAATAAAATCCAACCAAAACGTAATGAAATATATTCACCATTGAAATATTATTCATAAACTGAAATGAATTACACATCTCACTAACTTTGCTATTGAATCTATGTAGCTCGGTAAAACAAGATAATCTCGAGGAGAAAAAGATGGGTTACTTCTCCCACCTTGTGAGGTGGATTAGTAAATCCGAAGTTAACTCCAATTTAATTAGCATCTATTTGAATAATTAATCTAGATTGTTAAAATAATTTTTCCACTAACTCAAAGTTAAGTCTAAGTTATTCTCGTGGTATTTTTTTTCCTTTAAGAAACGCATCCTAAATAAATGTATGTTTGCATCCCACTACGTCCACGCAAAGACCCACTTTGTGCACCTAATGCTTACATAACTTGTGAAAAGGAAGGCATGCTCTTCGTGACATTTCTAATGAGGATTCATGGGAGAGAAAAGAAAATAACAATAGGAAGAATAAAAAGAGGACCATCTATCACGATATGGATGAAATGAAAATCTAAGATTAGTTACATAATTTATGGCAAGTTGAACCTACAACTTTGCCGCATTGTTCATACCACCCCCCTTGATGGGGGTGGGCATCGGTTTGATCCCGCTCCTCTATTGTGAGGTGTGTAGGATCTCCCCCTAGGGTGCTCCCTCATTCCCTCATATTGTGCGTGTAGGCGTCTCCCAAACAGGTGTTGGGAGGTATTTAGCGAAGCACACGCCCTTGTTTTGAACCTTTGATCCCCTGCCCCCTCCTCGGTTCTCCCCCCCTCAAATCCTAGACCACTGGGCCATGTATTCAAAAAACAATTATGGCATGTACTTAAAAAGTTTGATACTTTAGTCCACGTTGTGGATGCTGTATTTTTTACCCTCTATCCACATGCCCTTGTATACTCTTCATGGGAAAAAGGATCAAATCCTCGTGCAGCGAGAAAATTTCTCACAAAGATCTAATGGAAATTGTACTTCGCCAATGTTGAAATTAAGAAACTATAGGGATACAATGAGAAAAATTGGGTATTTTGCAAGATAAAAGAAATAGCAAGCACTATTAGACAAAATTAGAGAGGACGTGGGAAAAAAACTATAGTACTACATTTTTGTCATCCATTTGTTTACAATCGACTCATCTGATAAACAGGGAGGAAGTGTCCAACTTATGTACAGTTCTTTCGAATTTGAGAGTAACAAGTTTAAAGTATGGTGTTTGTGTCATATTCATTGTATAATCTTTGTTGTGTAACCGAATCACAAATATGATGATCGCATGCACACACACATAATAACTATAATGAGATTATAGAGGAAACCCTCTCTTCACTTGGTTAAAGAGATACACCACTCCTCCTCAGTGGCTTCGCGAACAACTGATGCCTTCAACACCACTCCTCCTCAGTGGCTTCGCGAACAACTGATGCCTTCAACATGAGTCACTGCTTAGGTTTATATAAGAGGATACCCATTAACTCCCAATCCTACTAAAATTTCACCTAGTATCCAAGAGTCCCAACAAGACTCTAACAAGAATCGAATAGACTCCAACTAACCTTGAGTCCTAATCTGACTCTGACTCCGACTCCCTATAGATTGAGCCACACAAATAATCTCTACCTTGATTTGAATCCTTAAGCCACCTTGAAGATTAACCCGATGTCAAATCTGCAGTTTCCCATCCCACATCTTGTACTTGAATGCCCAAACCCCAGTCGAGGGCCTACATAGCTCAACACCATTGCACGGCCAATGTGGCTCCACCTCTTTCAATTGACATGAGAGACTCTTGCCATCATCCACATATAAAGCAAAAGTAACCCGCTTCCTCCACATTGTACCATCAACAAAACAAGTCCTCTATCAATCCATGCTACTTGCCTAGGAACTATTCTTCCCACACCTATATATATCAACCTCCCTACGAGCATGTAGACATCACCCATCATCTGGTCACATAGTACAATCCATGCTCCTTTATGTACAATTTGAGAGCTCCACCTTCACGAGTGCATCAACAATCTCTTAAAGTCAACACTTCCACCAAGACTAAGTTTCTCTTTAAATTTCGCACATGTCGGACCTCTGGCAAAACTCGTGTCAACCTATCAAGCATGTGAAATGACATGGACCCCACTATAGCGACACCGCACGTTATGCTATATTTTGCCAACCGGCCACCCTTATAGGTTCATGGAGCTCATGACTTTGAACAACCCCTGCTCTCTTTGGCTCCCTACCTATCATCAGATCTCCTCTGACCTCCATTTGCAACCAAAAAGATGGCCCTTGCTTGATACTCTATCATCATTATTTTTCATCGAGACTCATTCATGAGCAATGAGGCAATTACTTCATCCAATTTGCGAGTGTTTTTCCTGAATAGCGGTGTGGTTACAATACGATCATATGATGAAGGCAATGATGCCAACAAGAGAAGTTTCTTGTTCTCTTCGTCAATCTTCACATCTAAGGCAAGCACCTTCATCAAGGTCATATTGTACTCATTCAGATGAACCTCTTATCGCATTCCCTCCTCCATCCTCATTCCATACAATTTCTTCTTGAGAGAGAGCTAAACCGTCGATGAACTAGACTTGTACCTACTCTCTAACTTATTCTAAGCCTATGTTGGATCATCCAAGCCAATCACCTCCTAATATCTATTAGGAACAAATGTATTATGATGTTTGATAGGTCTTGCATCTTCTGTCATGCTTCAGCCTTCCACTTACCAGTTTTATTATTGAGAGCCTTCACCAGTCCCACCCACGTCAAAATGTTCTTCGTATGCTACTACCGTAGTGTGAAATCATTATAGTCATTGAAAGGCTTAACGGATAATCTCATGACCTTTATGGCCACCCTTTGATTTATGTCATCGGTGTCCACCATTAATCAACCTTGATTTATCTGATCACCCTGATCTTCGCTAATCTTCATGCCTCCTGCATAAACTAGCCAATAAGTGTGGAATACACCTGATTCGAACCATCTAATGAGTCTGGAGCACCCCAAAAATGAGGGATGCACTCTTGGATCGCCGGATTCTACCTTCAACTGCCTATGATCTAAGTAAACCAATTTGGATCGTCAGATCACCGTACCTATCAATCCAATGGATTCAGCCCCTGTTAATGGATAGGGCTGGGATACGTTAACCTGATAAGATTCCACTTGAATCTGGACGCAACAGGTGTACCCGATATAAGTAATAATAACTAGACTCGATAACCCAAATCCAATACTCGTGTCCAATTAAGTAAAAGATTCTTCTTCTTAAATTAATTTCTCTCTCCTCCTCTTCTTCTTATTTAGCTTTAACATTAAAGATGTCATGTCATCTAGTGATTCCACATCTTGGAAAGAAGCAGTAAATGGAGAAATAGAATCAATTAATAGCAACCACACTTGGGAGCTAATAGATCTTTCGTCGGGTATCAAGATAATTAGTTGTAAATGAAATTTTAAAAATAAATTAAAACCAGATGGCTCTATTGATATATATAAGGCTAGATTGATTGATAAAGGTTTTAGATAGAAAAAGATAATAAATTTCTTTGGATACTTATTCTCCCATGACTAATATGACTACAATCTGTGTGCTTCTTGCACTGACCTCTATATATGATCTAAAGGTTCACCATATGAATCTAAAAACTTCATTTTTAAATGTTGAACTTAGTGAATAGATGTATATGGATCAACCAGAGAGATTTATAGTTTCATGTTAAGAGCATAAAGTATGTAAGTTTGTGAAATCCTTATATGGACTTAAACAAACCCCTAAGTGGTATCAAAAATTTGATGAAGTTATTTGTTCTAATAGTTTTTCTCTGTGTGAATCTGATAAATACTTATATGTTAAGTTAATTGCTGATACTTACATTATTTTATATCTTCATGTTGATGATATTTTAATATTATATAATGACTTGATGTTGATAAATAAAACCGAACAGTTCTGAATTATAAGTTTGACATGAAGGATCTGGGAGAGGTTGAGGTGATACTGGGCTAGCTTAGACTTCTAAACTCACATGGGGGTTATTCTATATCCCAATCTCATTATGTTGAGAAAGTATTAAGAATGTTTGGTATTTATGGCTGTAAATATGTGAGTACTCCTTTTGATCATAGTGTCATGCTTATAAAATATCATGGTGAATGAGTTTAACAACATAGATATTTATAGTTAATCGATAGCTTAATGTATTCCTCAAATTGTAATAAACCTGACATCTCTTTTGCTGTAAATAGACTTAGTAGATATATACATACTCCTAATAAAATATATTGGCATGCACTTGAAAGAACATGTAAATATTTAAAAGGCACCTTATTATATGCACTACATTATGAAAGATATCCTGCTTCAATGGAAGGATATAGTGATGTCAGTTGGGTGACTGGAAAAACTAAAGAAAAGAAAAAGATACCATTGACTTTGTGTTTATAAAAGGTGGTGAGGTAATTGTCTGGAAATCCACCAAATAAACCATATCGGCTCAGTCTACCACAAAGGTTGAGTTAGTGGCAGTAGAAGTGGTTGATAGAGAAGCAAAATGACTGAAGAACCTTATGGTTGAGTTTCTAATATTACTGACTAAGTCAATTCTTGCTATCTCTATTCATTGTGATAGCCAAGCTACAATAGCTAAAGTTAAAAGTGAGAAAGTAAATGATAAGGTGAGTACTCGATCATGTAAAGTTAAAATTGAAATTTGTGAGAGAGTACATGAACAAAAAATAGTCTATTTATACTATATGAAATCAATAATAAATCTTACTAATCCTTTAACCAAATGATTAAATAAACTTTTGGTTGAACAATCATAAGGGGGATGAAACTTAAGTCCATTTGTTAAACACCATCAAATAATAACTCAACCTTATGTTTGGAGATCTTATATCACAACTTCAATGGGAAAACAAGTTGAATATGTGTATATTGATGAGCACTTGTTGGAGACTGGTGTCTCAATGTCTATCCCCATGATGAAGTGCTTATTCTGAAACGTTAAAGGATGATTTATAACTCTTAATGAGTCTAACGGCCTGTGTGGCGAGGTGTAGATATGTTTCAGTGCACCTTGAAGGACTCACCTATGTGAGTGTGATTGTGTGACCGCAGTCTATGGAAATTTTGAGGCTAATTCCTATAGCACTTATGAAATAAGATATAAACCACATAATTAGAATGTGTTACTCCTTGAGAACACCACTATTGACTAATGATGCATGTGTTGTATGAAACCTTCTACATAAGGGTCTAAGTTCAATGCATAGTTCACTTTGATCTGTAGAGGAAGTGAAGTATAACACTATGTGAAGGTTCAAGTGAGAAAACACCTTCACTTATGCATGCCATCTCAATCTCTTATAAATCCATGACTCAAACTTTTAAAACTTTTTCTTGGTGGGCGAATGCTGGACTTAATGCTTCAAATTTTCAAAGTTTTGGTCATTACGTTCTTGTGTTGTTTTGTCCCACATTGGAAGATGAAAATTTTTTTCATCTACTTTTAGTTGGGACTCTTTACTTTACTTGTATACTCCTTTAGGAAGACTATGGTAGATGGGCTATTTGCGTTGGTAGGCTCTTTGGGTCTTATCCTCTATCTCACACACGCACGTATTACCCTGCCTTGCCTTTCCGGTGCTGTGTCGTGCGTGCGTGTGATACTCGACATTTTTTTATTTTATTTTTGACCATTTGACGAGCGTCTCTTGAATTCTCTTCGCATCTCCACATATTCCTCTCTATAGACGGATGGGTGTAACTTGGTCAAGAGTCACTTCCTTATAGGGTATTTGAGGAGTGTCAATTTTATGTGAGAGACACGACTTAAGATTTTCTCTCACCCGATGGATATCCCTCTCAAGCTCCTCCATTGTAATCATCTTATTCCTCTTGTAAGAGTCTACAGTCACAATGGTGTTCTCCCTTGGCAACGCGAGTTAGAGTGTACCTTCTTGTCGCCATCGGTCTGGGTCATCGTATCTTGGGGGGAGTTCTATCGCGAAGTCTATTTGCACCGGAATAGGGGTGGAACGACACTAAAGAATGTGACTAAGCGCTTCGACCTAAGTTTGCATTTCTTGATCGATTGATTCCCTTTGATTTCAATGCTTTGATCTAACAGACAATGTCTATCTGTGCATAGATTTCTCCAACAGTTTAGAGTCATCCTTTCTATTATATCACATGGCACCAGGCATTGTTGCACGCCCTGGTAAATTTACTGGTCAACTCTTTAAACGTTAACAATAGAAGATGCGATATTGGTTAACATCTTTGCTTTTATTCTCTGTCATATAATTCAACCCTCCTGCATATGATTAAAATGAATCTGCTAGGTCAATAGAGGTAGCCAAGTTTAAGGAAATAGACTACCTATGTACTGGTAGCATCTTCTTGCGCCTTTCCGATAAACTCTATGACTTTTATTTCACTCTCAAATCTGCCAGACCTATGATTTGCCTTAGAGAAGAAGTATGGTTCTGAGGATGTTAGTCTAGATAAAATTATGGTAACCAATTACTTTGACTACAAGATGAACGATACTGTATCTATTGTTGACCGAGTCCATGAGATCCAGTTCCTTGTTTTAGACATTCAAAAGTGTGGAATGTCTATTGATGAGAAATTTCAAGTTTATGCTTTAATTACAAAATTTTCACAATCGTAGAATGATTTTTCTTTATCTCTTCAATATAAACACGATGAGATGGTTGTTGAATAGTTGATCTCCACTATTCAAGTTGAAGAGGGAAAAAGGGATAGGAACAAAATCAAAAATCCTCCATCTGATCTTGAATTCCAGTCTAAGGTCAATTTGACTAAAAAACCTACCTCTTGTTCCTTCAACAAAACTTTTAAAAAACACAAGGATATCAAAGGGAATAAAAAGATTAAGAAGGAATCATACAAATCACCTTTTGAAATCTAGTTTAAAAGAAAATCGAATTATAAATTGTCAAGAATTTGGGAGTGTTTGGCCAACATAAAAATTATAGGGAATAAGAAGAGAAAATTTAGTTCTAAGACTGTGGATGCTGATTTTATTGGTTATGCCGAAAATAGTTTCTGCATATAGATTTCTTATCATTAAATCTGATATTTTCGTTAATACTATTTGTGAATTTCATGATATAATTTTTTACGATGATGTCTTTCATTTTAAGAATAAAGATATTATACGTGTATATTCATCTTTTATTCTTTCATCATGACTTGTAATCCTGTTCAGCATGATTATTTAGATGTAGATATAGAACTTAGAAGTAGTAAAAGAACTAGAATAGAAAAAATATTTGGAGATAACTTCATATCATAACTAGTAGAGGATGATTCTTTAACTTTTAAAAGATGTCATGTCATATATTGATCCTACATTCTATAAATAAGCAGTCAATAGATAAATGAAATCAATTAGGAGCAACATTGTCACGTCCCGTACTTTATATCGTCGATGTATTGTCCACTTTGGCCTACCAGCCTCATAATTTTACCCCTTTTTAAGGGTGATCGGCTCCAAAATGGATGACCTCCCAAGAAGTGTCACGCCCCGTACTCTATACTGTCAAGATATTGTCCGCTTTGGCCTACCGGCTTCACGTTTTGTCCCTTTCTAATAGTGATCGGCTCCAGAATGAAGGACTAGGCCTGTCAACGGAGCGGATACGAAGCGAATATATGACTATCCGTATCCGCTCCGTTTTAAAATTCGAATTATCCGATTTTGATCCGCTCCGATTTGAATTCGGATACGAAGCGAATATATAACTATCCGTATCCGCTCCGTTTTAAAATTCGAATTATCCGATTCAAATTCAAAAGTATATAAATATAATTATAAAATATTAAAAGTATATAAAGTATAACTATACAATGTCAAAAATATATAAACTAAATTCTAAATTAAAATACAACTAAAAATGTCTAAATTTCTCTACAATATTATTTATTTTATAATATATTATTTAAAAATATGTATTATATGATATATAATATTTCGAACTGATATTTTTCGAAGCGAATATTATAATATCCGTATCCGCTCCGATTCGAATTCGGATATTATCCGTATCCGAAAAAACGAATATGAATTCGAATATTATCCATTAATACGGATTCGAATTCGAAGCGGATCCGGATAATATCCGTATCCGTTGACAGGCCTGTGGAGGACTTCTAGGGAGGTCACCCATCCCATTACTCCCCATTAAACACACTTAACTTCGAAGTTCTTTTTAAAAACTGAATCGATACTTCAAAAGGTACCTCAGTGATATAGAATACAACTTAGCAATATTTGAGGGTGTTACAATCTACCACTCTTATATAGGCGACGTCCTCGTCGCTTGACACATATAGCACACAATCAAACGCCTAGGTAGACAGAGAAGTCCCTCATTCTGGAGCTGATCACTGTTAGAAAGAGACAAAACCGTGAAGCCGGTAAGCCAAAGCGGACAGTATCTCGACGGTATAGAGTGCGGGGTGTGACAGAATGATATCAGAGCCATACCTCAGCCGAAGTGTGGGAACTAAGTGTCATGTAGGGTAAAGTGCTACGCTATGGGAGTCACCTCTTGAACCCACAATGGGACAAAGTGCTACATAGTGGGAGCCACCTCTAGAATTCTACCTACTTGGGGGTTTGATTATGTGCTATATGTGCCCAGCGATGAGGACGTCGCCTATATAAAAGGGGTAAATTGTAACACCCTCAAATATAGTTAAGTTGTACTCTATATTATCGAGGTGCCTTTTGAAGTATCGGTTCAGTTCTTGAAAATAACTCTGAAGTTAAGCGTGCTTAATGGGGGGTAGTATTGGGATGGGTGACCTCCTGGGAAGGCCCCTATTTTGGAGCCGATCACCCTTAGAAAGGGACAAAACCGCGAGGCCGGTAGGCCAAAGCGGACAATATCTCCAGACACACTTGAGAACTAGTGGATCTTCCACCTATTGCCAATATAATTTGTTGTAAATAGATTTTCAAAAATAAATTGAAACCAGATATCTCCATTGACAAATATAATGCTAGATTGGTTGCTAAGGGCTTCAGACAAAAAGAGGGAATAGATTTCTTTGATATCTATTATCCCGTGAAAAAGATAACTACTAGTCTACTTGTTGCACTTACCTCTATATATGATCTAAAGGTTCACCAGATGGATCTGAACACTGTATTTTTAAATGGTGAACTTAGTGAAAAGATTTATATGGATCAGCTAGAGAGATTTGGAGTTCAAGCCAAGAGCATAAACTATGCAAGTTGGTGAAATCTTTATATAGACTTAAACAAGCCCCTAAGTAATTGTATCAAAAATTTGATGAACTCATATGTTCTAATGATATTTCTATGTGTGAATTCAATAAATGCTTATATGTTAAATTATTTGTTGATACTTACATTAGTTTATATCTTTATGTTGATGGTATCTTAATATTAGATAATGACTTGTGTTGATAAATAAAACCAAATAATTTTTAAATAGTAAGTTTGACATGGAGGATCTGTGAGAGGCAGAGGTGATAATAGGGTTTAGACTTCTAAAGTCAGATGAGGGTTATTCTTTATCCCAATTTCATTATGTTGAGAAAGTATTGAGAATGCTCGGTCTTTATGGCTGTAAACTTGTGAATACTCCTTTTGATCCTAGTGTCATACTTAAAAAATATCATGGTGAATGTGTTGAATAACATAGATATTTACAGTTAATCGATATGTTAATGTATTTATTAAATTGTAGTAAACTTGTCATCTCTTTTACTGTGAATAGACTCAGTAGATATACACATTGTCCTACTAAAACACATTAGTATGCACTTAAAAGAATTTGTAGATATTTAAAATGTAGCTTATTATATGCACTACATTATGGAACATATCCTGCACCAATGGAAGGATATAGTGGTGTCAATTGGGTGACTAGAAAAACTCAAGGAAAGGGTATCACTGACTTTGTGTTTATAAGGGGTGGTTGTGCGGCCGTAGTCTATGAAAATTTTGAGGCTAATCCCTATAGCACTCATGAAACAAGATATAAAACACATGGCCAAAATGTATTATCCCGTGAGAATATCACTATTGACTAATGATATGTGTGTTGTATGAAACCTTCTATATATGGGTCTAAGTTCAAGACATACTTCATGTATATCTGTGGAGGAGGGGAAGTATAACATTAACATCAAGTCGGAAGACATCTTCACTTATGTATGCCATCTCATGCACTTGTAAATCAATGTCTCAAACTTTTAAATTTTTTTTTTAGTGGGCAAATGCTGGATCGTTGTTTCGCTCGCGAGGAGTCTCTGTTGTTTTTCCTCGCGGCGGTGACATACACTCGCCTTTTATGAAAGGCCGAGATAGGTCAACTTGGCACGGAGGGATTCTGAGGATATTGAAAAGAAGGTGAAAAGAATGATAGGAATGCACATGCAAGAATAGCATATGGTTAACCATTCTGGAAGACTGGGATATGGATGGCTGGATGGAATGCGGTCGTGCCAGTCGATTTCTCGATGATCACCTGCGGAATCAAGTGTTTGACTGGGGATGTACGACCAAGGCACGGCATGTGGGCACGAAATGTCGTATGCCACTTGGAGAGAATGAGGTTCCGCTGGTGCGAGTGTAGGCGATTGAGGGAGCTCGTGTACTGACGTCTTCCCCACCGATCGCAAGCAATCGATATTTATTTTACATCGAGTGAAGCCCGGACACCTTTGTTTCTACGGCCGAAAATGAGAGTCAGGGACCCTGGGAGCCGCGACGTCGGGAGGGCTTAGTCCATGCAATAGTGACAGGGTAACAACAACACCACAGAGATAACTGGGGGCAGAGGGACTGATTCTAGTGTAGACACTAGAGAGGGTATGCACTCTCGGTTGATGAGAATGAGGTATTGGCTCAGACAGAGGAGCAGCGGGCACTGGCTCGGCAGGGAGTAGGCATGTGCTGGCTCGGGCGCGGAGCGACTGACACTGGCTCAGCAAGGAGCAGATAGGTCCTGGCTCATGTATAGGGTCTATCAGGCTAGAGGAGTTAGGGCCGAGCTGGGAGACAGATGGCGGTCTGTTGCATAGCATTGAGACTGGTAGTTGGCGAGGGTGGGGATCAACTCCCTGGCCGGATTACATAAATATATGCAATGGAAGGCGTTTTTATGGGGGCGTAAAAGTCCGATTACAAATGTGTGCAAGCCATGAGACAATTCCGTCATTTGTGATTGTCCCCGGGTCATTGCGTTATTGTGCGGGCATTTCCGCATTTGTACATGGTGTCCGTCAAAGGACTCGTGACTCAGCAGGATGTCGCCCGAAGGGTGTCGAATATATCCCCGATACGGAGCATCATCGAGATCGGGGAAGTTGGGGTGCCGTGGGCACCGCTGTGTTGGAACGGTTGGGCGCCGTTAAGATAGGGGCGACCAGGTGGCACAAGCACCATTGTGACTGGAGCGATCGGACGTTGTTGAGATAGGGCCGGCCCAGCACTGTTGAGACTGAAGCGATTGGACGGCGTGAGTACCACCATGACTGAAGCAACCAGGTGCCGTTGAGCCTGGGATAGCCGGGTGTCGTGGCCACTATTGTGACTGAGGCAGTCAAGGTCGTAGGCTACACTATGACTGGAGTAACAGGGTGCCGTTGGCACGGTTGTGGTTGGAGCAGTCGGGGTCCTAAGCACCGCCATGATCGTGGTGACCAGGCACCGTTGAAATTGGGAGAGTCGGGTACCCTGGACACCGTTGCCAAAACTATCAAGTGCCATGAACACTGCTGAGACTGGAGTGGCTGAGCGCCGCTGGAGCTGAAGTAGCCGGGCGTCGCCGGGACTAGGCAGTCGGGTGCCGTGGGCACCGTTATGGCTGAGAGAACTGGGCGTCGGGAGACCTTGGCGGGTAGTCGGGTGCCGTTAGCACTGTTGTAGCTGGAGTAGCTCGAAAGTTCGGTGTCGTTGGCACCATTGTGGCCGGAGTAGCTATGCATTCGGGTGCCGAGGGCACCATTGTGGCTGAAGTTGTTGAGCGCCGTTGGTGTTAGACTAGCCCGTCATCGTCTGGACTCGGCAGTCAGGCGGTCGGGGACACCATTGTGACTAAGGGAACTGGGCGTCGTAAGACTTGTGACTAAGGGAACTGGGCGTCGTAAGACCCTGGTGGTCAGGCATGTTCGGACTGGCAGTCGGGTTCCCGGGGCACCGTTGTGACTGAATAGTTGAGCGGTCGGGTGCCGCATGCCCCGACATGACCGGAGTAGCTAGGCAGTCGGGTACCGAGGGCACCGTTGTGAATGAAGTTGTTGGGCACTGTTGGGGCTATAGTAGCCCGGCGCTGTCTGGACTGGGCAGTCTGGCGCCGGGGGCACTGTTGTGACTAGAGGAGCTAGGCGCCGTGAGACCTTGATGGTCGTGCGTGTCTGAGACTGGCAGTCGGGTGCCGGGGGCACCGTTGTGACTAAAGGAGCTGGGCGCCGTGAGACCCTGATGGTCGTGTTCGGGGCGCGTTCATAGAGGCAGGGGCTTGACACTTCATCTTGCGTCAAGACTCGTGAAGTACGCCGGTCGTTCGAGTTACTACATTAAGGGCATGCTTATCGAGGTGACACTTGGGTGGCGCACACTCATCAAGGCAGGGAACTAGCAGGGTGCTTTCATCAAAGCAACATCAGGGTAGTGCACGATTATTGAGGCAAAGATCGGGCATGGTGCTTTCCCCTAAAGTAGCTTCCATATATTACACGATTATCGAGGCAGGGACCGGGTAGGGTGCTTTCCTCAAGCAACATCCGGATAGTGCACGATTATCGAGATAGAGATCGGGCATGCGCTTTCATAATAGTAGCATCCTGGCAGTACACGATTATCAATGTAAGGATCGGGCAATGTGCTTTCATAAAAGCAACATCCGGGCAATGCACGATTGTCGAGGTAGAGACCGGGCATGGTGCTTTCATAAAAGTAGCATCCGGGCAGTGTGCGATTGTGAAACGACGTCCAAATAGGGGGGCGTTCATCAAAGCAGGGACCGCCTTTAAGGAGGTTTGTGTATTGGCTAAATGATGTATGAGGGACAATGATGTGACATGCCCTCGGCGTGTGCTTAGCAAACACAAAACTAGCCAACAAAGTCCTTCACGCGCCGTTCGTACGTAGTCTCGGATGAGCTCCATGCATCTTATGACCCTTGACCACCCCATGGGGGGGTTTTATAGAGTTTGGAGAGGGGTTTACACGGACTGGAATGGAGGGGGTGAGCTGGTCCCCATAAACCCCCGTCAACAAATTATTTTTTTTATTTTTGTGATAGGGGAGGGGGTTGGCAGTAGTTCCCAGCATGATCGCAGAGAAAGAGTTCGCAGTGGATATCATGTCTTGCCGGGCATTTGGCGACGCAGATCCACGCGCTCGGACGAGAACGACCGCTCTGGCCTGATCTGGGGGCGGATGATGATGGGCCTGGGCTTGTTGCGAAGAGGACTCGAAGAGGAATCCCTTGTGGGCTGGGTTTACCCAGAAGCACTGCGGGGGGTGCTGGAGTCGCCTTTAAATCTAGACCTGGAACGGCTGAACTCAGTGTTCGTCCGAGCTCCGTCTTGAACGCGGTGGACTCAGGTGTGATTTGACTGTTGGAGTCACCGGTGTCAAGCTGCTTGTACAAGGCGCATAGGGAGTTGTTCCCTACCTTTTCGTCATGCACCACGTGACGCGATGGGTTACTGGGAGTCTCGGGTTGGCCCGACAACTGTGGTGTCAACATGATGATATCGTTTGTCTGGTAGTCGGAGCGACCCCTGCTTCTTGGCAAAGAGCCGTATGTTAGGACATGCTGTTCTGAGTCCCGGGTTAACCCGGTAGTTGAGGTGCCAGCGGTATGATACCGTATGCAGGGTATTCGGGGGTGATCCTCGAATCTTTACATAGTGTCGTTTGATACAACAGGTTGTCCCGAACCTTGAATCCGACTCGGTTGTTGAAAAACTGGTTGGTGTAGTGCCCTTTGCTATGCGACGATCCCTGCTTGTTATGTTGTGTTGTTTGAACCGACAAAATATCTCGATTTTTGAGCTCAACTCGACTGGTAGAGAACTTTTGACGTTGTGCCGTTTTGCTCTATTTAGGGAGTATTTTCCTATGCTTAATCCTCAATTAATTCGAGAAAATGAGCAGGTGTCAACAATCGCATATTTCAAAATTTTAATGTTTTGTTTTGTCGCACATTATAAGATGAAAAAAAGTCATCTACTTGTAGTTGAGACCCTTTGTTTTACTTGTGTACTACTTTTGGGATACTATAGTAACTGGCTTTTTGAGTTTGTGCGCTCTTTGGATCTTATCCTCTATCTCACACGCATGCGTTCTACCTTGCCTTGTCGATGCCGTGTCGTGCGTGTGTGTGATACTCGACATTTATTTTTTATTTATTTTTGACCGTTTGACCGAGCGTCTCTTGGATTCTTTTCGCGTCTCCTTAGATTCTCTTCTATGGGCGGATGGATGTGACTCGGTCAAGAGTCACTTCTCTATAGGGTATTTGATGAGAGTCGATTTTGTGTCTCACCCGACGTTATCTCTCTCAAGCTCTTCTATCTTAATCGTCTTCTTCATCTTATAAGAGCCTACAGTCACAGTGATGTTCGCCCCCGTTAACGCGAGTTGGAGTGTAATTTCACGTCGCCATCGGTCTGTATTATCATATCTTCGAAGAAATTTCGTCACGAAGTCTATTTACAGTTGAGTAGGAACGAAACGGCTCTAAAGAAAGTGATTATACATTTTCGACTTGAGTTTGATTTCCTTTGATTTTCGTGATTTGATCAATAGAAAATCTTTATCCATGCATAGATTTATCCGACAAGCGACATTCTAGTGGGAAGGGATAGCCAGAGAGGGGAGGGGGTTGCGACGGGAGGGGGTTGTAGGGTGGGGGGGGGGGTGCGGGGACTCCAACAGGAGGGGGTACTAGGGAGGGGAGGTCGAAGGGGGGGGGGGGAGGGCGTTGGGCATGAGTTGTAGGGTCTCTCTCCCTCTCTCTCTCTCTCTCTCTTAGTGGTGGAGAGAGGAGAGGTATTTTGGTATTTGATGATCAACTAACCCAAGAAGATTAGAATATTTCTGAAATATTCATGTCTTCGTCGACGAAAGTTAATCGCAATTACATTTTTAAAATTCTATCAAAAGGAGTGATATGCTTTCGATAGGTTTCCAAAAATGATAAATCTACAATTTTATCTCTAATTGTGACACAACTCTTAAAACAATCTAATTCAATTTGGCCTAAAACCTTTTAGTAAACCTTAATCTAAGTTAGAACTCCGGTGCATGCAAGGACAAGTCTGACAGTCCATAGATTTCACTAAAAATATTTTACAATATTTTCACACCTCATAAAATAATAAAATTCAATTCAGAATGATTTAATGTTATATCCACCTTTCAAATACTTTTAAAATTGAATCAAATCAAATTTATTTTTCAAATAGATTAAACTGAACTCAAATAAATCAATTACACTTTCAAGTTTATTTGGATACAGAGGATTACATGAGAAGTGGACGAAAGATATTGATGCTCCGAAAATTGTCTCTCAACACCTCTCAAGGGAGATGCTTACAAAATCACCTCAGGTAACGAGTGGAAGAGTGAGGTCAACCAACTAGATCTTCCCTCCCGGTAGGGGGGTCCAAAAATCAGAGGTTCTAGCTAATGTCATCGTAACCGAACTAGTTAGTGAACCGGCCAATGAGTTGATCTAGTTGGATCATTCAATCGAACCGATTTGTACTGTGACATCATCATAATATAATTATGATGTCATAAAATTTTAATATTTTTAAATATATATAAATATTATAATTTTTAAATAATATAATAAATAATATTATGATGAAGTAATTATTCTATAGCTTAAGATAATAAAAAAAATATAATGATCAAAATAAAAAATATATAAAATTGTTATTCAGGATTATATAACTATACAAATAAAAAAATAATAACATAGTTAAATAAATTGATCTTGAAATTTTGTAATACTCTATTAACATTTGTGTTTATTTAAAATTAAAAAAGTTTAAATATATCTAAAATAAAATAATAAACAATAATAAATTAACAATAATAAGATAATTTTATTCACACATAAATATTATTTTGAATATTTAAATATTTAAATAGTATATATTTTTTTGATTTAAAAGATAAATCGGGTGAGATTGATTTACCTGTCAAATCGTGGTTTATCCGATTCTTCTGATTTTTTAGTATTAGATCGTACCGACCTTAATCTAACTGATGTCTGGACTGATTAGACCACTCTATCAGATCCGATTTTAATAACACTAGTTTGAGCTCTTATTATTATTATTTATCTGTTTGATCTGATTTTAATAACACTCGTTTGAACTCTTATTATTATTATTTAAAATTTTACAATCAGATAATGGACACCTTTCCAAAGGCCCCACAGCCTCGAACGTGCCAAACTTGAATTGTAGAGGGGTTTCCTATCATTTTGGCCTCCGTGCGGGCAGCAGTATAAAACCACGTAAAGACGGGGGAAAACGCACTCGACATTTTCTAAATTCCGAATTCCCTCCCCAACGGGAGCCAATACGAAAGGCGCCGGTATCCAGTCACCCTTACTCAGCTCGTTTCACCCCCACACGTCCTCCCAACTTCCCCAGCTAAACATCGGCGGAATTGACCTGGATCTGCTTCTTCCAGCTCTTCGGCGCCGGCGGTGACCGTACTCGCTCCCAATTTGCACGCCGTTGGAGAACGCAAAGGGGATAGCTAAGAAAAGAGATCTGCTGGCGTTGGGACCGAAGACGGGCAGGAAGCATGTGAGCGACCGGCGACTTCACTCCCCTTCTTCTCTCCACCGCTCTCCCCTTCCCCCATCCGCGGAAACCCTAGCGAGGTCTCTGCGGGATTCCCCATTTCGATCCGCGGAGCTCGATCTCGAGCTCCTCGTCCTTGGGCAGCAGCGTCGTTGCTTCTTTTTCGCCGGAGATGTCCAGCTCCAGCTTGAGGTCCTCGCAAAGGTCGAGCATCTCCCCATTCCGATATCGGAAGGCGTCCCCGTCCGCCGCCTCCGCTTCCGCGCCCGGGAAGCCCGCGGGCCGGCCGACCACACCCTCGTCGTCGTCTCTGTCGTCCTCGGCGCGGCCGACGACGCCGTCGTCGCTGTCGGGCCGTCCGACTACTCCCCTCTCGGTGAGCAGGCAGTCGAACCCCGCGAGGCCGTCCCCCGTGTCGCCGACCACCCCGTCCGCCTCCGACCGCTCCGAGTTCGCCAAGTCCAAGGAGAATGTCACTGTGACTGTGAGATTCCGCCCCTTGAGGTGCCATTTCTCCGTCGATCTTGGTAATTTGGATAGTGATTTTTTTTATCTTTTTGTTTCTGATTTGCTGATGTTCTTTGCATGTTCCCTGTGGATCGGAAGTGCGAGAGAGATCAATAAGGGTGACGAGATCGCGTGGTATGCTGATGGCGATTACACCGTCCGGAACGAGTACAATGCATCCGTTGCCTATAGTTTCGGTTTGTACTGATGACATGCTTTCCATATTTATTCTCGTTCTTCCATTGTGGGGGCTCCCTATTGCATGGTTCACTGGATGAGGTTGAAATGCTAACGAAATTGCAATGCGCAAGCTAAACCCTACCTTACTTCCTATGCTGTCTGGTCCGAAGCAGTTAGAATTGCCTTTGGGGTACTCACTCATTAGGCATTGAATTATTGTTTGTAGCATTATAGGAGCCGGTGCCATTTCTTGGTTATTTTGTTTGATTCAATTATTGACCGTGTAGAGGTATCCTGTTCGTCTAAAACTTCGGTAACTTGTGGCGCCTGAAATTCAGGTCGCAGTAGAATGCGGTTGGTCACACAGTGGTGATGGTTATTGCTCTCCCTCACATGTTATCTGCTTCCACCTTGCTAGTCCCTAGCTTTCCATCTCACCAAAGGAAATATACGATTAAATGAGCCCATAACCTCGTTGGTCATCCCCTTGTTCTTAGTCAAATTTGGGAAGGAAGCTTAACATAGTAGTTTACGTATCAACATAATCATTCCTCTTCAATTGGTAAACAATACATGCACTATCTGGAAGTTGGAACAGAGCATCAGCCCTGACTGGTTACACCCTACCCGTACTATGTCCATCTTCCCTAAAGAAGAGGGAGGAAAGAAAGAGGGAAAGGAAGAAAATTCTTGCCTGCTTCCGCTGCCTGTCATGCTGTTACCTGAGCCCGGCTAAGCTTAGTAGGTCTTGCTCAGACACAGCTTGGCATATGAAAATTGAGCTCGAACTTGGTCGAATATCTAAACCGGCCATTTGAACTTTGCCCATTTAGATACTCAATGAGTGCAAGTCCAGCTTGTGTGCCCTACTTGTTTAACAAACATGCCCATCATGAGTAAAGCCCAAAAGCTTTAAAACTTTTCATTTTCTTTACTAGGGCTGTCCATTAAATGGACCCATCTGCGCCCAATCACAAGGGCTCAGGCCATAATAATGTAGCTTGAGCCCCGTGGCTCATGATTGATGGCTGGTCAAAGGAGGGCTTGGCTTTAACATGCTGCCGTCTTTCCCTTATTTTTTTAATGTCTAATTTGGGATGGAACCTTTTCAATGGACCCAGCCACTTGACATAGTTAGGTTTGGGGTCATGACTGGCTCCCGCCACTTGGTTTAGAGAGTCTGAAAAACTTTAAAATATTTAAGTTGTTTATTAAATTAAATTATAAAAAGAACTAAAAATAAATATGATATGCCTTTAAATTAAACAAAAGTTGCCAATTAAGCCATTCTTGAGCCTAAAGTTATGAATTGAGGGGTAGCAATCAAACTGAGCTCGAGTTGTTCAGCAAGAAGAACTTCATCGAAAACTTACTACTTTTCACTTATATGGGTCCAGAGGGAAGAGTGAGGTCACTTAGCCAAGAGGGAAAGAATCGAACCTTTTGTCTCATGTGGCATTCAATGATTCAGCCGAGAAGTTTCGGGCACAAGAGGGGACGTTGTTAACTCAATGATCCGGACCATGTGGTGCAAACCTCACTTTGATGAACTAATTGCTCTCGCTCCCCATCTGTTACTTAAAAGCTATCTCCTCCTGGGATTCAAAAAAGGAACTTGTACTGGTTCATTTGTGTCTCTGTTTTGTTGATTTGCATTGCTGCATACCTCTATCAATGGTGCTGCCATTGGCTTCTCTCCCTTTGCATGTTCAACTTCTTCGTTCTCCTTTTTCTTCCATACACATAATAAGCTTGCCTCCTTACACTTTGCAAGCAGGGAGACAAGGCATTTTACATTACAAAAGGTACCAACATAAAATGTATTAACCAATGCTTTTTTTTGGAAGGTTAATGATGCTTTGTTATGTTTTAAATATTTTAACTATTTCTAATGTAATTTCTAGAACTTTATATTAGAGATCTAGTTTTTTTTTTGGAAAGTGGGTACTACCACTATTGTATTAAAAAATAAAAGAGGGCTGTACAAGTGTAGACAATGTGTTCACAGAAAATTCCTATACATCAAAAGGCCTACGCCAAGATGGTGTGACCTACTACCATCCCAACAAAACAAAAAAGGATGAGTTGTGAGAATTGACATTACAAAGGAGCCTCCTTCATATGCTCACTCTTTCACAAATAAAAGATGCCAGTCTCTCCACAGGTCTGGCTTCTTGTCTGAAGGTCCTATTGTTCCTTTCAGGCCAAATAGCCCACAGTGTAGCATGAAGAATGATCCACCAAGTGAGCCGATCTCCTTTTAGGTTCCATCTTCTGCCCTAAGTCTTTATTAGAATATGTACATTGCTAGGTAGACTGATAACATCTTGTGTCTGTCTAGCGACTAGCGAGCTCGACCCAAACGTCTTGTGTGTAGGAAGATCCGATAAACAAGTGATCTAAGGTCTCCTCCTCTCCACACAAACAACAAGTAGTGGGTAGATCTTGCAGGAAAGTAGCGATTCTATCCCGAGTTGGCAACCTCCCATGGGAGCTCCTCTAGACGAGGACCTTCACCTTTAACGGGCACCGTGGGGACCAAATCTGGGAAGCAAGACTGTGGTGCACCCCCCGTCAGATATGAAGGAGTAGGCTGACTTAACTGAAAAGGTGCTCTCCTTTTCCCTCCTCCACCACCACTCATCTTCTTTATTTGGCTATGGGGCAAAGTCAAGGAGGAAGTAGAGGAGCTCCTCAAGCTACTCCATCTCCTCTGGCTTAAAATATATCCTGAAAGTCGGTATCCAAGTATCCCCCGGCGACTTAGGGTCAAAAGACTGAGAAACTGAAGCCATAGGTGCTGTTGAAACTACAAAAAGCCTCGGGAAGGACTCATCCAGTGTAAATTCTCCACACCATCTATCCTTCCAGAACAAGCACTTATCACCCCTTCCCAGTCGTATCCCGACAGTGGAGGATAGGATATCCCTGCATGATAAGATACCTCGCTAGATGAAGATGGTGTCAAATCCCAAACCTTGACTCTACCATAATATCGCTGCTTGATGACTTGTGCCCACAGTCTATCCTCTCCTGCCCTTAGCTTCCACAACCGCTTGCAAAGGAGGGCCAAGTTGAAATCTCTGATGTTTTTGATGCTTACTTCTAATTACTTGTTTCTGGCAATTCTTCCCAAGATATGTCATGCCAACCCCTACATCTCTGACCACTACTGTGTCAGAAGAATCTCGCTTAAACAGATTCAATCTTCTTAGCCTCCGTCTCGGGAATCCGGTAGATGGAGAACAAATAGCTAGGTAGTCTATCGAGCACTGACTTGCAAAGAACCAGTCTCCCCCCATAGGAGAGTAGCTTCGCCTTCCACCTTGCCATTGTAGACTGAAATTTCTGCACCATAGGTTGCCACTCACCACAAAGAAGGGCCCCAGGAGATAGTGAGAGGGCCAAGTAGGTAAGAAGAATGCCCCCTATATGGCAGCCAAGAATGAAAGCCGCCCTTCGAAGCACCTTCTCTTCCATGTTCACTCCGACCAAAAGTCTGTTGTTGAAATTGACCTTGAGCCCACTGACTTCCTCTATCAGCTCCAGTATCAATCTGACCACATAAAGTTGTGACTTCTCCTCTGCTAGGAACAAAATGGTATCATCTGCATACTGAAGGTGAGTAATATTGTCACCATCTCTCCCAACTTAAAAGCCTCTAATCAAACCCGCCTCTTATGCTCTCGTCCACATCATGCTTAATATACAAAAAGGATAGGGGACATATGGTCTTCCTGTTTGGTTTGACTTGTCTGATTATGAAAATCTTGGGGCTATTAGATATGGGGACTTGATCAGTGAAGGATGATCACAAATTATGGGTTGGCATAGACATGAAAGGAAATGGATTGGCATGCTTGTTCATTATGATCTACCAATACCTCCATTTTCTGTTTGTTGATAAACTGTATATATGTATGTTTAACATAAGAATAACTACTATGCTTTTCATGATTTACAGATAGAGTCTTTGGGCCAGCAACAACCACACGACATGTTTATGATGTTGCTGCGCAACATGTTGTAAGTGGTGCAATGCAAGGAATTAATGGCAAGTCCCTTGTACTCCTGAGGTTTGCTTTTTCTTTATTTAAGATCATGCATGTAGTACTTTGCAACCACCTATGAATCCTTAACCATCATGCTTTGATTTGTTATCTCAGACATTCCAAGTTTTATTTCTTTAATAGTTTGCCTGAAATAACAAACATATTATTCTTGGAAATGATAGCCATGCACTGCACTCTGCATCCATCCATGAAAAGCATTCCTTAATGATCATTCTTTGAATTTTTGTCTCAGAACTTTCCAAGTTGCATTTCTGTTCATTGTTTGGCTGGAATAATAATCAGTATATTTGGAGAATGGATGATTTCCGAGAAACTCATTCTTTGGTAACTTTGTTAAAGAGCCTTAGGAGGTAGTTTTCTTCTTTGCAATGTTGAAGTTGTTTTGTAGCTTGTATCATTAACAAAAAAAGGGTGAAAGAACAGAATGAGTTCACATACAGATACATGTACATGTATAAAAAAACATTTTCACCTAGCATCAAAATACTCTTGCAAGTGCATTCTAAATGCCAAAAACAAATGTTATACGGTAAAAGAAAAGTTTCAGTGCATAAGAGGATGGGCCTACATTTACTTAACGTGGATGTCATTCCCTTAAGGCCTCCATAGTAGACAATACCGGTAAATTTTACCAAGGACCTGCTCCCAGGACCTAGCATCCTGTCAACTAAATTTGCAAAACTATTGACCATCCTTCGACTTAGTGTGAACTGCCTAAAGATCAGGCATGTGGCTTAGTTAGCTCATGGATGAGGGATTGTATATGGAGTCCTCTCAGCAGGTTGTGAAATCACGACCTACAAAGGAAGGTATGAGATGCCTTCCTGGCCTTGATCAAGAGAGAAAAGAATGGTGTGACACTGTTGTGTCTTATGGTGTCAGCACATCTGTTTATACGATTCCTTTTTGGTTCTCTACTTGACAGCTGAACTGGATGCTTGACCACCACTGCCCATTTGACTGTTACAGTTCAGTTGTTGTTACATAGCCCCTGCTCTGAAATTAGATTTAGAACAAAATGAGATATCAATGCCTTGTCAGTTGTCACTGATTGGATAATGCCAAATAATTGTGTGGTGGATATTAAGTCTACAATATTATTTGTTGCTGAAAGTTTGTTCCTTTACATGGTTATGAAGTATTTGGATACTTTTGCAGGCACAGTGTTTGCATATGGTGTAACCAGTAGTGGGAAGACTCATACAATGCATGTAAGTACCTTGTTACTTCTGTTAAATGTTTGATTGGTTCTAAACAACAAATGCATCTCCACTTTCAACTTGTAATGGTTGAATGTAAACTGATATTACTTTGTGCATTGATGGTATAGAATTAGATATGACTTGCAAACAGGGTTTTGGTGATCTGTTATCTGGAAATCTGTCTGTCCACAATTAGATGGGAATCATAATGCTGCAAAGTAGAAAAAGTTAGGTGGTGTACCCATTCTGTTAGTCTCTGAAACTATTGAGTGGGAAAGGTTAAAATTGGGACACATTGCTTGCTTCCACCTATTTTGTTAGGATGCACCATGTGTGCTTCCACCTGGATTGGCTTTATAGGGATCCAATTTCAATGCCTTTATCTGCCTCAATTCCCCTTAAAGGAGTGTTTAAATCATTGTGTAAACCTTATATCTGTGAAGAATCTCATTCGGAAGAAGTTCCCAGGGGGGTGGTCTGGAAGACTGTAAGGGCATTGCAGCTTCTTGGGAGAGAGGACAAGAAGAGAATAGATAGCATATTAGGTGCCTGGATGGGCCAAGTGAGGGTTATACAAGTCCTTATGACCCCAGATAGCATAATTCTCGATCTGATTCCAGTTGCTGTCCTGTCCTTATATTGGGATTGGACATCCTGACTTCAAAGATAGTTCCAGCAACCTGTCCCAGAACATATATACACACAAGTAATTCCAAAATGAATATATTACATGAAAGATTACATGATTAGTTCATGTAATTTTAAGTGGAGACCGAACTAAAAGACAACAATGGCGGTCGATAGTCTCCATCTTTTTTTTTTTTTTGAAAGTGGGTGGTCAATGGCCTCCATCGTTAGTGGCACAAAATATGGAAAAAAAAAACAATGTAACAACGGCCTGGCTGACCTGGTTCAGGATTGGCCAGGATGGCATTGATGTATGGGGGCAGGTTATGATGGTGAGTGAGACTGGGACACCTGCTAGAAGTGCAAAAAGTTGTTTAGTCCCATTGTTTCACTAGGACAATACAATGCAGCTACTTCTGGCTAGGATGGGACTATAGTTGTCAAGGTGCCAAAACGACCCAAGGCGTTCATGGGGAGCTCAAGCACTTAGGTAATAAGGCATCCGCCTAGGTGTCACCTTGGCGACACCTTGGTGCCTCTTTAAAAACCTCAAAAATATATATCCCCAATGTACACACTAAGAATAAGATACATGAAAAAACTATAGATTTTAATATTAAAAATTAAGAGGGAGGGAGTGAGGAGGGGGTAGAGAGAGAAAGAGATAGAGAGGGACACGTAGAGAGAGGGTGTTAGAGGAGTGTGTGGAGTCTGATCTATCTTTGACCCGGCCTCACATTGTGGATTGACCTGTGCAGTCAAGTCACGGTGGGGTCAAGGGGGGTAGAGCGCCCCCTCCTAAAAATTTGTTTTTTGGGGGGGGGGTGCAGGTACTATAGTCATATTACCCTTTGGGTGCCATAATCTCTTGATATGGGGCTAATCTCGCTTGTAAAGATGGGGCATGGTTAAACAAGATCCTCTTAAAATGGATCATGTTGTAGGCTACGCCCAAGCTAGGCAGCCCAAGGCACCTAGGTAGGGCACCTCAGCCCTCTAGCTCGCCTAGGTGGGCACTTGGTCACCTAGGTAGGTGTCTTGCTCGCCTTTCGGAGGGGAGGGTGGAGAAAGGCGGGCTGGTGCTTTGGCCCCATAAGTCTTGATCCGCCTAAAATGGATCATGTTGTAGACTATGCCCAAGCTAGGCAGCCCAAGGCACCTAGGCAAGGCATCTCGGTCCTCTAGCTCGCCTAGGTGGGCACTTGGTCACCTAGGTAGGTCTCTTGCTCGCCATTCGGGGGGGGGGTGGTGGTGCAGAAAGGCTGGCTGGCGCCTTGGCCCCATATGTCTCGCCTTTGCTACCGCCTTGACAACTATGGATGGCACAAGATTGGGTACTATGCAGATAGCTGTTGCTAGCCATTAGAAACAGCTAATAATGTCTAGATTAAAGGTCTCAGCTACTGAAACATAGCGATTGGGCATGCATTGGCTGATTCTGGCTGCTAATCACTGGGATTGGCTGATTGTGCTGATCCTGGCCCAGGGCTGTCTGGGAGACGGTCAGAGTCGTATTGATCAGTCTTGGCAAGATCAGCCAAAAAATTTCTGGAATTAGCAACGGGAAGAAAAGGAAGATTGAAACATTTCTGGAATCGGCCATTTTTTTTTCACTAGGACAGTCCAACGCAACCAATTCTAATTCTTGCTAGGATGGGATGAGATCAACAACTATGCAAATCAGCATCAAAGCTAACAACAATACTCAAAATTTAATAGGGTGTTTGGGAGCACTTTTTTCAAAAAAGTTTTTTCTACCTAAAACATTATACTATGTTAGTTTTCAACCCAATTTTTGAAACTGACGTAAATGGATTACTATCTGTTTGGCAAAGTGTCGTAACTTTTAAATTTTGTGTAAACCTGTATGGCAGACAGCTGAGGTGTTACCTTTGCTCGAGTGCATCATCACGTAGCTCCTCGGCCACTCCACCTGCCCCCTTTGTTGGGGCAGCCTCGTCTTGGACCCCTCCCCCACCGTTGCCATCCTCTAGTCTGACGGTGAGAGCTCCAAGGAGGTCGCTGTGGGCAGGGACGACTCCCTCGGCACGATGTAGAGGATCCTGGGGTTGCCACTAATGATGCTTCCCAGAAAGCAGGGGAGAGCATGCAAAAGAGGGAAGCTTTGGTGGGGTGATTGGAGAGGCTCCACCGCTCTCACCAATGGTTAGTGCCTTTTCTGGAGGACCATTGGTGTGGCAACTTCACCTTGGAGGCCTCTTTCCCACTCCTATGTAGTTTCAGCTACCTCTCATGGGTCAGTCAGCTAGGTTTTTGATGTTCAGCTCTCAGGTGGCACATGGGCGTCGACGTTTAGGCGGAACCTCTGGATGGAGGAGATGGTACAGCTCTAGGACCTCCTACACCTCCTCCTCGACTTCGCTCCTCAGTCTTATAGAGAGGACGAGTGGACTTGGAGGTGGGGGAGTGAGGGTGCATTCTCAGTCCGATCAACTTACTCCTTCATCTTGGATGGAGGGATCTGACACAGCCTCGCCCTATAGATCTAGCAGCCTAGATGCCCCTTGAATGTGAAGATTCTCATGGGAGGCTACCCACTTGAGACAAACTGCTCTAGTTCCTTCCGGCCATCCAGTTGACCTGTTGTTTATGTGAACAGGAGGACGAGAACCTGGACCACCTTTTTGTAGGATGTACCTACTCACATGAGGTGTGGGAGGGGCTTACTATGAGAACCCACTGCGTCCTCGGCCGACGGAGAGAGGTGCATCACTTCATTCGGACTTGGGGCATGAGGTGGCCCTTTAGAGGGGATATCATTGTATGGTGCTTGATCTTACATGCCACTCTTTGGTCTTTGTGTGGTGAATAGAACAATATGATTTTTAGGAGGAAAGCAAGAGTTGAGGACTCTCTTGTTTCTTTTATTTGTGTTAGAGTGAGGGAATAGGCGGAGTTGTCTTGTAATGTAAATTCCCTCAACTCTCCTCTTGTTGTTTTGTTGGGGGGTTAGAGTGTTTCATATTGTCTTGGTGTGTTCTTTTGTATAGAGATTTTTTTGGGAGCTTATTGATGATACTTGTACATCCCTTTTTTCATTTAATACAATAGTGGTACTATCCACTTTAAAAAAAAACGGGAGCAACACCAGGAGTCCTAGTGTCGACGAAAGGAAGTGCTTTTCCGTGGGCTCCTGCTAGTACGTTATTTTATGCATGCAGAATTATATTCGAAAGTATAGGTGCACATTTGTAGCATTTAAGTAGCATGCACAATATTAATTACGTGAATTAAGATTTATCAGACGATTTAGGATTCGGGTACTGGACATTTCCCCATCGACCGCAGTCGATGTTTATTTACATCGGCGTAAAGTTCGAATACCCTTGATTGACGATCAAAGATACCTTTTCCACCCCTATAATATCTACGGTGATATTGAGGGTTTTATCTAATGGACTCGATTGAAAAGATCGTCCATTAGAGATACGACTGTAGGAGAAAATCGAATATTTCATTCCTTTTTAGGTATATTTGCTATTTCCAAACCCCTTTTGGGTTCTTTTCCCGATTTCGAACTCTTTTTGAGTTTATTTACAATTTCAAATCCTTTTTGAGTTTATTTGAGATTCCGAATCCTTTCTGAGTTTATTTACAATGTCAAATCTTTTGTGGGTTTATTTGAGATTTCGAACCCATTTTGGATTTGTTTACAATTTTGAATCTTTTTTGGGTTTATTTATAGTTTTCTCTTGAGTAGGGGTTTACTTGCAATTTCTGGAAAGGTTCAGGGGTATTTGTGTAACTTTGGACAGACCAGGGTTTTTTTTGTAACATCTGGACTGAACAAGTATTTTTGTGTAATTTTGACATAAGGCACAAGTCCCTCCTTGGTCTAGGCACGCTGGGCAAAAACACTTAGGAGATTGCTTCTCCTTCTTGAGCTCCTATAGCTTGCGATCGATCTCCACTCGGCCGTCAGTGCACCGTTGAGGATCGACCTGCTTGGGCAGGTCGCGGGAGTCAAGGGGGTAGGGCCCCTTGCGTGGGGTTTCCAGGGGGTGGAAGAAAAATTATAATATGATATCTTTGATTGAGGACTTTTATGCAAGTAAAATCTTCTCAAGTCTTCATGTCTTAGTGAGAAAAGCTCCAATCTTCAACCTCCTTGCACAGGGTGCTTCTCCGGGTCGTGTCCATTTTTTTTTCTTGAATGAGGACCCTAGGGGGTTTTTATAGGCAAAGGATGGGGAGGGGGCTACCTGGACAGGGTGGAAGCCACATAGGGGCCACTCGGGACGAGCAATGTGGAGTTGAGAGTGGAAGATGGCATAGTCAATGCCGGCATCGGCGCCCATTAGTAGTGGATTGAGAGCTCCTCCCTCTCGAAGGTCTGGCTGCGGCCGAGGAAGGAGAACACGGCAACAGAGGATGGTCCGAGGCGGGTGTTCTCGTTCCAGCTGCCCCTGCAGCAATGGAGGACCCCAGTGCCAGAGACGGAGGTCTGCCATTTTGAGAAGGGCAGGGACGAGCTGGGTTTCGAGGTGGAGGGCAGCGGGTACAGCAACAGGGTAGTGTTGCGATCAAATATATCCCTGTTGTTCCCTCCGTGAGCACACAGCGGAGCACGCATGAGGTTGTGCAAGCCTTAAAAATAATTGCCTTTGGTTGTTTTTATTTTGGGGGGGGGTATATAAAGGCTGGGATTCCATCCAAAAAAGTAGGTGAGACCTTACCAAATGTGTCTAAATGGGGTTTCTTTCCCAAATTTTTATTTTAAGGCAAAAGAGAGCCAAAAAAGTGCTCCCAAATACCCCGTAATCCTTTAAGGTTGCAAGCTTGCTGTGTGTTCTTTCTACATTTCACTATTAGTCTGGTAAGAAAAACTTGTACTTCTTTCTGATCCTCAATGCAATTTTGTGACAGAATACAATGACAGTCATCTAATTGCTCTGAATGTCAAGACATGATGCATGTATATCAATATTTGATTTGTTACATAAACATGGTATGCATCCAACACTATTGCAAACATCTTATTTTCATATATCTATTGAGATGAGTTCTTTCGTGCTTTTACTGGTGCTGTTCTTGGCATGTCTATTCACACTTCATCCCATCAAAAGCTGCTGTGGATTAGAGAATTGGGGTTTCAGATGAATTATTTCTCATTATTTTATGACACAGCATGAAACATTTTCAACACCAGATCATTTCATTCAACTGTTGTGCCATTTGGTTGTGTTGTAGGGTGACCAAAAATCACCTGGAATTATCCCTTTGGCTGTGAAGGATGTGTTCAGCATTATACAAGAGGTAATTGCTTATTACAAATTTATAAAAAAATTGATGTGTCTCTCATTCTTTTCCTAAGTATACACTCTGTACCTCAGACCCCTGGACGGGAGTTTCTTCTTCGTGTATCTTACCTTGAAATATACAACGAGGTCAGTATCTAATTAAGTTATCACATTTTCAGGTTTATGGAGAGTGTTGGATCTTCACTTTATACGTATTTTAGTGTTTTTACTTCCTTTATCATCTTTTATTCACTGTAGTAGACTTTCTGTTTTGACCTACTTTATCATACTTGTGAATGAAGTAAATGAAGGGAAACTGGTGTCAGTTACCATTAAAGAATATAAACATCTAGAAGACTCGCTTATGTGCTTCAGTTTCTCCATTCTTTGTGCCATTTCTTCAGGTGATCAATGACTTGCTTGATCCAACTGGACAAAACCTTAGAATACGTGAGGACTCACAGGTACAATTGATACATGACAATTTGAAATTCTGTGACCTTGTGCATTATTCTTGTTGCATGCCATTTTTTTCTTTTCTATGTTTATCTCTTCTCTGTCAGGCAAGGTAGGGCTTCATTGGATGCTTGTTTCAATGTGCCAACCTGAATGCCTGACATGACTCATGTTAACTCAAATGTGGTTATCCAAGGACCTTAATAATGTTGCTAGTCAACAACCTGTTTGTTGTTCTTCATATTGGACATCTATTTAGCTATCTCAATAGTCAATAATCTAAAGTTTGAAAGTGGATTGTACCACCTTGTGTATTAGATAAAAAGGTAAAGAAACTTACAAGTGTAAAAGAAGATGGACAAATCCCGAAAGTCCCACTGTACAAGAGCACATCTAGTTGGTGCCACTGACTCTTCTCTAAAAAGTCAAAATGGGAAGAAGAAGATACATTGACATGAACAGTGAATTCTGTCCATTCCCACACCCTATTAGTAACAAAAGAAGAAAGTGTCGGTGTAGTTCTAGTTTGCTTCTGGAAGATCCGCATGTTCCTTTCAGTCCAAATAGCCAGCAAGGTATTATAAAGAATGGAGCCGCCAAACCTCGCAGTCACCCTTGATCCTCCATGAATGATGGCGTTTCAAAATGAGCTCACCCACAGAAGGCTGTTGGACAGGCTGCATAGAATCGACTTATGGAGTATATACTCCCATACTTTCTTCATGTAGGCTCACTTGAGAAAAAGGTGATGCATGTCTTCTCCTTCTCTGCACAAGCATTACATGATGTTGATGTTGTCCACCAAAGGAGCCAGTCGATCACATTTGGAGAGCCTTCCCAAGGAGACACTGCACATACAGACTTGCACCTTTAGGGTTTCTTGGTAAATACTTTGTCAGTATTTACATTCAATATTATTTTTCTTCTACAATTTGTCCTTGATCTATTTTGCTCATCTTCAAAAGTATCAGAAGGGGAAAAGGAGAATGCCCAAGTTTTTAGCAGAAATAAAATTTTGGGATTTTTGCATGAAAACCATTGTTAAATGAGAATTTACAAAAAATCATTCCTAGAAATGCATTAGTAGGCATATCATTGCGTTAATTCAAATAGTGCACAAATGCCATTTAAGCGTGATTTTTTTGTAAGTTTTTGGCGAAAAGAAGTACATTCCTGCAAATAAATGTCATTTTTGCACAATTCTGATTTACACAGTGATATGCATGCTAATGCATTTCTAGGAATGTTTTTTTTTGCAAATTCCCGTTTAAATATGGTTTTCATGCAAAAAACCCTAAAATTTTTGTGTAGAAAATTGCTATATTTTTTCTTCTGTAGAGAAAATACTACATTATAATTTGTACATTATATGCATTTTGATAAACTTGAGTGTTTCTCCTGCCAAATACATAATCAGTACACCAGCATCTTAAAGGTCAGATGTGATCATGTGGCAAGGTTTTCTTGATTAAGTTGTCTATAATAGTAATGAAGTAACTGTCAGTTTATTGGACTATCAGTCTCAGGAAAATAAAACGTGACATGCATGTTTTAATACTTTGCTGTGGTGCAAGGAGTCTATGGTTTTTACAACATTTTCCCTACTTTATTTCGTTTCCTTTTCTGGTTTCCTTTTGTACTTTTCATTTTCATATTGCTTTCTGGTACTCGTCAACTTTTTTTGTTGTAGAAATGTTCTAAAAGTAGTTTATGTTTATGCAGGGTACTTATGTGGAGGGAATTAAGGAAGAAGTGGTTTTATCTCCTGCTCATGCACTTTCTTTGATTGCATCTGGGGAGGGTATGTGAATTGCGAGGTTGTGTGGTGAGACTTTACAGGAGATAGTTGTTTCTTCTGAAGAAGATTTTTTTGAAATTATTCGGCCTTCTGTAGTTTTTACTAATTGCCTTTTCTGTCCTGAAAAAAGCCTCCTAACGCCATTATTATTTATCATTCTTTCATTTTGTGCAATAACATTCTTACACGACAATGTGATGCTGTTTATTGTTCCATGTAGCCTTCTATTTTGGTTTAAACTATAACTTCCTTGATCTTCTTATAAACTTTTTTCCTTTTTGGCTTCTTATGATTGCAGAGCACAGGCATGTGGGCTCTAATAATTTTAATTTATTAAGTAGTCGGAGCCACACTATTTTTACTTTGGTAATACTTTCTTCCATTCTTTCAAAGACGAGCATACTTCTTTTTTTCCCCATTTTTGTTCAATTATTTCCTAAATTTTCTTTCATCAATCTTTAAGGTATTCCCCTCCTTCTGTGGTTTATGGAATTTCTGGCCACATGGCTTATGTTTAATTCTGAAATTCCATACTTTTTGAATGAGAAAGACTGGCTTTGTAGACTTCCACGCGTTTCATTTCTTGAAATTATTGAAGAAAATAGAGCTAGATCAAGAAGAAATGATATTCAGTTGAATCTTTATCAAATTTTAGAAGGAAGGAAGAAATTGTAAGGTAAGGGCACCATCAGGTTTGACAGAGTTAATTTGTACAAAGACAAAAATGATCCTTTAGAAAATAGGCATGGGGAGTTTGTTCACAGCTTGTTGTGAAGGAGAGCATATTTTTACCTTATTAGTAAAGAGTCAGCAAATCATCTATTCTTTAAAAATGGAATCATTAGGATATTCTCATTGGTATCGGCAATATGCCTGGAGGTACTGTACATGAGCTGATGAGCTGGTGGAGGCTGATAAAAATGGATGAAAGACAGTGGAAGAACTTGCTATGAGTAATACAATGGACTATTTGGAGAGAGGAATTGATAACTGTTCATTTTTCAGTCTTAGATTTAAGGAGCAAATTGCTATGATGGCATGCTTTCTTCTTCTTTTCCTGCCTGAGGTGATCAGCTTCCATTATCACCTTAGTAGGGGAGGGCCTTGACGTATACTTTTAACATATGGTTAATGAAATGTTGAGTGTCACTCATGAAGGGCTTCAAGCGTTGTGACTTAAATGGAGGTTAATTTGAAGCTAATGCCTCTGTATACAAGATATCGAGTTTAAGATATTTGATCTACATTAGTTGCCAACAATCGTGAATGTGCCTTTTTCTGGAATCATTCTCTGACACATGCTGCATACTGATTGGATATCAACTTACAACAAGAAAGTAATTGCGGAGCTTGAATCTTAATAGGAAATTTGTGGCAGAAGTGCTATAGTTCTTTCCATGTCAAGCTTGCTTGAAACAGAAATTGTGCACATGGTCTGATTTCGTAGATAAAAAAATGCAGGTGCAGGATCAATGGATCATGTATTGAGATGGAGATAGAATACCGATGTATGGTGACTGAGAAATGTGGCCATGTACCATGGCAGAGAACTGAAGGTTAATTTTGGTGAGGGCACATTGGAAATGGGTGGAAAAATGTTAATAAGCAGTGTGTATTATGGTTGATGGTGAATGAAATATCTACTGGATTGGCCATGGCCATTGGTTCGTATCTTTTGAAGGTTGCTAAGCTGCTAAAGACTTTTGTTGGATCTCTGAGGTTGAGAGAATGCCAAAAGGAGGGGGAGAATGCGTGTGGAAGTGGAGGTGAAGAAATTCAGTATGATGGTGGGGATGATAAGTGCATGTGTGCACTTTGCATATGTGCATGAGAATCGAAGATAAGCCATCTTTTGTGTTCAGTTTTTATTGTGTTTGTCTTGTTTCTCTTTTTTGGAATTGCTTCACTCATTAAAACCTTTTTACTTTTTAATGTCTGCAATATTGATAGCTTTTAAAAAATAAGTGTTTTACTGTTGCAAGCAATTTGCAGACCATTGAAAGCAGTCCATCTGGAGAAAATGAAGGGGACGAAGATGTGACCTTGTCACAATTGGTAAATGCTTAACATAAAAGCTATGTTTGTTGATTCTGTTTCCACTTGTTTATGTTTTTTCTCTGGTGAAGAGGTACATCTTTCTCTTACTTTTTCTTCTGCAGAATCTAATAGATCTTGCAGGGTCTGAAAGCTCCAAAACAGAAACTACTGGATTGCGTAGAAAAGAAGGTTCATACATTAACAAAAGCTTGCTAACTCTTGGGACTGTATGCTATCAATCTCTTTTACTCATTTATTAAATTCTACTTTCTACTAATGAACTATTACCTTTTCTTATGTTTGTCCATCATTGGATGAATTTGTGAACATTCATCTCGATTCATTTTTCATATGTTTTTTCTTCTCAAAATTGCATTCATCTCTCTGTTGCTGCCCTTATGCGACCACTTTCTCACATAGTAAAGTTTTCGTCCTACCATTTTGATGAATCTTGTATACTTATGAAAAGTGGATTTTGAATGCCATGTTAGTTTCTACCAGATGGTTTTACTTAACTAATGAACATACAAATATCTTTGATTGGCAATGGTGTATAGTGCACTTCTTTTGGTTTCATTTTTGTATTCCTAAACTGATGCCTACTTTCCTTCTGTGAAAATACTGTCTAACGATCTTTCACGTCGTCAATGAGAAATGAGAAGTACAAGAAGTCTTGGAGAACTGAGTTCATGCTTCTGTTTAACTGACTGCATGCACATTAAGGGACACAAAAGATACACATGCACAACCAAATGCATCTAGCTAGATGCATCACGGGGTGTTTACCTTTTAACCCTGATGGCTGAACAAAAACAAGAGTCTACTTGTTAGAAGAGTGCATTTTTAGACACTTGGTCCCTTCAATGTGACGGAATGCAAGTTTGGTTATACACATGTTCAGGTGTGTCCTAAGTGACATTGAGTGACTTGCTGGGGTACTTTTAATGATACGTGTTTGTGTTTGTTGATTTTTTTTTAAATTGCAATTTCCTTCCTTTTTTAAGGGTCTCTGTCACAATAGCAGTGACAGTTCACAAAAATAGCAGAAAACCCAACCTGCCCAGGTTTGAACCTGGGTAGTTCCCTTCCTAACCCTCTAACAATGCCAACATATTGGGTTGAAAACTTACCTAAAAAAAACTTATTGGGTTGAAAAGGTAGACAACCAGGGGGATTTACCTGCGTCATTTGATCCAGTCCCTATAACCAGAGTAATGATTGATAATTGTTGGACCCCAAAATTTCTGATATTTTTTCGATATTTTCAGAGAAAAAATATATTCATTTAAATCTGGCCCACAATGCAACGACATAAATCGGTGCAAAACTGTGGTTATCCCATGCTTGGACAATTTTAATGGTCCCGGGATTCCCTAAGTGTGGGGTTATTCCCACAAATCCTCCGTGTTTCAATGCACGGCAATTTTGTCGAACACTGGGTGGGCGGCATAAAGCCACATGCCCACGTAACAAAATTCACACAAAGTCAAACGCTTTAGTCCCTTGAGAGTGTTCCCAATGCTCCTCAGCAAAGTCCCTTCATTCCGGAGTCGAGGGACGGCAAGGCAGTGCCAAAGGCGGTCGGAAAAACAACAAAGAAGACCCCCATGTGGCACTGTCCTGACAGAAAAAGTCAGAAAAGATAAAAAAAAATCTTAGACTGGAGCAGGGGGGAGAGGCCGGCCGCCTTCTCCCTCTTCTCTCTTCTATCCCACCGGTGGAGCACTCAGTGGGGGGTGCTGGGCAAGACCGGGGTGCACCACCCCCCGGTCACTCCACCGGGGGTGCACTCCCCCCGTGTGGGAATTCTCCCACCGGGGGTGCACTCCCCCCGTCCCTCTCTCTTTTGTGCAAATAAACAAGGAGAACAAAAAAGGAAAATGGAAGAAGACAAAGAGACAAGGGAATCTTACTCCCACCACAAGTCACCGGGGGTCCTCCTCCTAATCAGTCAATGTGTGCACAATTCACTGGGGGTGTACCCCCATTGGCTTCGCCTCACGCTTATAAAAGGAAGAGGTTGACCACACTTGGGAAGAGGGAGGAAGAGATAGAGAAAATTTGAAGAAGACCTTTCTCCTTTGGAGAAACCGTGGAGGAGCTTGGAGGAGCAAAGGCGTGGAGCATTTCTTTGCACAAGGACATCCAGAGCTCTCTCAATCGAAGCATCCATCAAGGAGCAAGGTGTGGAAGGTACAAGAAGGCCTGCGCAGGGACCAAAGGTGCTGAAGACTTATGTTTTCTTTGAAAGACATAAGACATGGAGCTTGAAGCATGAAACCCAAGGATGGGTAACTCAAGGGTTCTTCTGCTTGTGTATGCATAAATGAAATCAGAAAAGATAAGATGTTACACGGGAACCCCTGTCATCATTAGGACTGGAATTATGTATATGCCCCCATGCTGGCTATAGTTTGAAGATCAAAAAACTATGTGAATGGTTCTACAATTGCATGAGATATTTTCTGAGAACTTGGTATTATAAACCCACCCCTGCACACGAGTAAATGAGCATGAAACCCAAGAAGGAGGGGTTGAAGCCTTTGGTCAATAATTTTTGGGAAGAAGAGAGTCCGCACACCCATTCTCCCCCTTGGCCTCTTAACCATGGCTTTAAGGGTAATAAATGCTTTTAACTAATGGGATTGGAGAAGGGGAATAAATCCCATTGTCACCTCACCTTAACTGATGGATTTGGGAGGGCAATAAATGCACTGCTCTCTTCTTGGCCGATGGAATTGGGGGATAATCAAATGATAACCAAGGTTTTTTTTTTTCACAGGAAGAGAACTTGCTCACCCATTCTCACCTTGGCCTCTTAACCCTGACTTTAAAGGTAATAAATGCTCTTAACCATGGAATTAAAGGAGAAGGATCTCTTCCCTTCTTTCTTTCTAAAAGGCTTAGCCAATGGGCATTTGGGAGAAGGCAATAAATGCTCTTAACCAATAGGTTTAAAGGGGAATAAATACTCTGGCACTCTTGCATTCTGGAAGGGAAAAACCCTGCACACTTTACCTCCGCCACGTGCACCGGAGGGAGGCACTTCCTCTACAGTAAATGCACTCCATAAGCACCTACCAGGGGTCCCTCCTCCTCCAATCAATCAAAGGAGGAGACCTCTCTCCTCCACAACCAACCGGGGTTGTCCCTCAGTCCCTCTCTCTTCTGCGCAAACAAACAAGAGGACAAAAAAAGAAAAGGGAAGAAGAAACGACAAGAAGAAGGAAGAGGGTCTCAGCTCTGCCACAGGTCACCTACAATCCGCCGGGGGGATGCACCCCCACTTGACACTCTCCTACCACCATAAAAGGAGGAGGTTGGCCAGCACTTGGGGGAGAGCGCAAGAGGGAGCAGGGGAAGGCATCGAGCAAGGCATGGAGGAGCTGCACAAGGAGCACTTGGAGCTCCTAAAGCCCTTGGTGGCTTGATGATTTGAAGAAGACTTTTGTCATTTGCTAAAACCCACAAAAGGGTGTGCGCCCCTCAAATTAGGTGATATGTTTTGTGATCTTTTGATCATCAAATGGGATGTGTTTTGATCATCAAAGTTGCTGGAATGATGATGGAACCATGCGAAATTCATAAATAGCCAAAGTCCATGAAAAAACCATGGAAATTATGGGAAGAACCCAATTATGTGCAGAAATTACCGAAATACCTTGCAATATTAAAGAATTGTTGAAATGTCCAAGAAAGTTGGGGAAAAGACCCTGGAAGGTCCATAAATTGCAGAAAAAACCCTTGAGAGATGGAAAACTATAGAAAAGACCCCAGGAGGTTCACAAATTGCAGAAAAACAGAAATGACCCCGAAAGGTCTAGAAATTGCAGAAAAAGCATTGAAAGGTGGACAATTACAGAAGTACTTTCTATTGATCAGAAATTACAGAAAAACTCTTGAAAGGTGAAAAACTACAGAAAAGATTCTGGAAGGTCCACAAATTGTAGAAAAACCCTTGCTGGTCAGAAAATTGCGAAAAAGATATGGAAGGTCCAAAAATTGCAGAAAAATCTTTGAAATGTGAGAAATTGCATAAAAATCCCGAAATACTAGAAATTAGAGAAATACCCCCACTTGTGGGAAAATTGCATGAAAGCCCTTGTGCTGGCCAGAAACTGCACAAAGCTCCTGGACTATTAGGAAATTACCAAAATACCCTTGTTTTGGTTCATTTCGTTTGCACGACTCGGTGGAGCGGGACCATGTCACTTCTCTGAAGCGGTGTGCATTCTCCTGAACTCTGCTTAAGCCTGATTAGGAGTTGTCAAACCCAAGAACCTTGATACATAGGAAAATTATGGGAAGACTCTTGTTGGCGGAGAAATTGCAAATAAACCTTAGACGGCCAAGAAATGGCAGATATATCCCAAAAAATCTTGAAATTACAAATAAATATCAAAAAATCAAGAAATGGTAGATAAGCCCAAGGGACATCCAGAAAATTACAAATAAACCCTAAAAGGTCAACAAATGACTGATAAATCCAGTAGTGCCAACAGATTAAACTGGGAAATCAACAAATGACAAAAGTACTAAGAAATCTCAAGAAATGACAGAAATGTCTTAGAAAGTTAGCAAATGACATGAAGGTCCAGGTAAGTCAATAAATGATCGGACTATCTCGGAATGTCAGTAAGTGACAGAAATGCCATGGGAAAGTGAAGAAATGACTGAGCTATCCCGGAATGCCAGTAAATGACAGGAATACTCCAGAATGTCAAGAAATTTCATAAATGTCCTGGAAAATCAAGAAATGACAGATAAGTCTAGTAGAGCCAGAAAAACTACGAAAATACCCAAAAGGGTCTGAAGTTGCAGAAATATCCAAAAACAGGTAGAAATTGTAAAAATACCCAAAAAATGGTTAAAATTGTAGAAATGCCTAAATAGAGTCTGAAGCTGCAAAAATATCTAGAAAGGGTTAGAAGGTACAAAAGTACCCAAGAAGGATCAGAAAATTCAAAAATGTCTTGAATATTTCAGAAATTGCAAGAATACTCTGATGTTTAGGGAAAATTACAGAAATACCATGATGGAGGAAAAATTACAAATATATCTCGTCTCAGGTGAAAATGTCTTTTATGGACACTAAGTCAATTTAAGGGTCCGATCACAATCAAGAGAGTGATCATGATCATGAAGCAAATCCAACGGACCGACAATGATCATTTTGGTGATCCAACGGTCCGATCATAGCGGAATTCAAGTTCAACCATTCGATCAGGGGGCAGAACCGCAGAAGCAAATTCAATGACCCGATCAGGATGAAAGTGAATTCAAAGGTTCAAATACAGACTGGAGCAAATTCAAAGGGTCTGATTGCAACCGAATATAATCCCGAAGATCTGGTTACATAACCGGGACCATATGTAAAGATCTTGAATGATCGATTGTAATGTAAATTACATATATTAAAGTTTTCAATTTTTTTGCAAGAGTATGCACTCGTAATGGGGGATCATCAAGATCATTTATGTCACAACGTATAGAGGCAAAATGTGTTTTTTGACAGTTAATCAATGATGTTCGGACTTGTATTGATGCAGATAAACACTGACTACGGTGGTGAATCCTAAATCGTCTGATAAACCAAAGCACGGAATTAACAAATATGTCGCAATATACAAATGTTTATCCAACGAAATGGATATCTAAAATTCCGCGTGTAAACAATAATTTACACAACACTCTTTCTTTTTCTTGTCATATGGTATCAGATCTAGTTTTCTCGTAGGCTTTCTTGAGAGAGAAAAACTTTGGTCTTGGTGCATACTTGGCCTTCCATATTGGAGACTCCTTTCTTCATGAGTAAGCAATTGCTCAATCACTGTTTCTGCCCATCTTATTTTATTCCTCGGTACGTTGATAATTGCTATAGAATTCCCTCTCTCTTCTTTTTGGGATTTATAAATCCCTCATCTTTGGCTGTTTTAACCTTAACTCCGGTTTGCCATGTAGGAAATCGTCTTCAAACCTTTAGCTGAGGTATTTGAAAATTAATTACAAGTTGGTCTAAGCAGATGATTTGGCCTGGCTCTTTGTAGGAGTTCTGCATGGTCCTTCAGCACCTTCTAGTAGTTTGAGTCTTGATTTGTTGGACTTGGCCATGTTCTATTGCTCAGCCGCTCGGCTTCCATCGCCTACACTGCTGCTGTCACTTTCTCTGTGATGGTGACTGCCTGCTGCTTGTTGTCGCCACTGACCTCCCTGTTTTCTAATAGCTTCATTGGTTGTTACCTCCTTGATTTCCCTTGCTGACGGCCATAGAAAATGGTCCTTGTATAGGCTACGCTACATTGATTGGAAAAATCATCAGGTTATCCTAGGGTGACTCTTCAGGTGGTGTAGATTATGAAGGAAGCAGGAAACCATCAAGATTCTTTTATATCTATTTACAGCTTATCAAAGTACATTGCTCTCACATAAAATCTCCACGGCTCTGGTTTGTTTCTATAAAAAATGGCTCCCAGTTTCTGATTTTGTAACTCAATGGATCTTTATCATGAACTAAAAGGGTAGGCTAATTTATTTGTCTCAGAGCTCGAATCAAGGTTGCAATTGAAGCATCTGCAAAATGTAGGTGACCAAAGAGACCACTGCTAGAAGCTATCAACACTGCCTAATCTCTCCCATTTGGAGGGGCATTTTACAATGTACAGTTATCTTTTTGGTCAATGCAAAAGTCTGCTTGGGAAATGGGCAGAAGTGTCTAGAAAGATAGATGGTGTGGAGTCTACACCCTAGAGGAAAATTTCCCACTGCTTTATGTGATCGCTGCTGCTCCAGATGCCGCAGTTTCCCAGGTGTTTGATCCTCAGTTGTCAGAAGGGATGTGGCCCCTTTCGTTCTGAAGAAACCTTAGGGTGGTGGAGATGGAACAACAGAATTTGCTGTCCCTCCTTGAGTTTGCCCCAGATGTACACAACGTGGATAGTTGGTGGTGGCAGTGGGATAAGTTTCTTCAGCAGACAACCTAATCTCTGATGGTGGAGAGGCATGGTTTAGCACCGTACATTTGGACACCCAAAAGCCCTAACGTGAAACTGCTTATATGGAGGATTTCACACAGGTGATTCACCACTTGTGATAGGCTGGCTATTTTTTTGACAGGGATCCCCACGGTGTGTGTACTTTGTGGGGATGAGGAGGAGACATTGGGTCATCTCTTTACAGGATGCATCATCTCCAAGGAGGTATGGACAAAGGTGTTGAGAAGTTTCCCAAGGGTTAATTTGCAGAGTAATGTGCACTTCCTTATCCGACATTGGCATAGGGGTGGCTGCTCAAGGGTGATAGGCACATTTGGTGGCTTATTCTCCATGCTACCCTTTGGGTACTATGGGGAGAAAGAAATCGGAGATTCTTCAGGAGAGAAGCATCAACGGCTAATAGGATAGTTTCCTTTATTTTGGAGAGTGAGGGAGTGGGCCTACAATTTTTGCAATGTGGACTCCCACAACTCTCCCTTTTTGGCTTTGTTGGGAGAGTGCCATTACCTTGATGTAGTAATTTTTTGTATAGGGGTCTTTTGGGCAACACAACTTACACTTGTACATCCCTCTTTTTTAATTTAGGTACCAACATCTTTCAAAAAAAATCAACACTGTCCTAACAGACTTGATGATAGACCTTGATCTTGTCTTCTATAGACCCAAAGGGGAGGTTAGGGTGAAATTCAAAAATCCTATATCTCAAATGTTAGACATTGTGTCATTGTCACATCTTGTTTCATTCACTGATCCACTACTGTCTTTCTTTGTCATTGTGCTTTCTGCATTTAAAACCTTAGGGGCCACTTTGATAATAGGTTAGGATAAGCTAACCCGGGTGGGCCCGGGGTGGGCTATTTCTGGGTTTTCATATTTTTAGTTTGGTACCTATCTTACCTTGGGTCGGGTAGGGTATTCCTGTGAGAGAGGTGGAATGAGTTAACCACGGGTTAAGGGCCTTAATCTTATCCAACCCCGAGTGGTGTATTCTGATTCCCAAACTTGAATAACTCACCCACCCATGAATAACTCATCCTAACCCACCTTATTCCATTATCAAAGTGGCCCAGGTGTCCCCCCTCTTTTTGTAATGGATTTCTTGTACGTTACGTATGTACATTATTTTCATTGGTTATTTCTTTACTTTGCATCCACCTTTCTTTTGATTCCTTTTCATTTATTTTAGTTTTTTCTTTTTTTCATTGATAAAATTAACTTCTCTGTGAGGTAGAACTCCCTACGTGCTAATTGATGTTTGTTGGGGCAATGGCACAACAAATGGGAGGTTGGCTTCAGTATGGCAGTTGTACATAAAATTATGTCTACTCCATTTGGTTTCCTCTGCTGATCATTGATGCATGCTGTGCTTGTTTAACAATTACTTTTTGAATCTTGCTTCTAATGAATGCAGAAATAATAAATAGTTTTTTCGTTATACATATGTGGAACACGGAATTTTTGGTAGAAAAAATAAAATGTTTCAATGTCCTTTTTGAAAAGAGACATTCCCACTTTGGGTAGAGGTTTATTCCGTGGGTGCGCATAGTATCAGACGATTTGGGTTCGAGTGGTGGACCTCTCCCCACTGACCGTAGTCAGTGTTGATTTACATCGACCTAACGTCCGAACACCTTTGTTTTACTGTCAAAGAAATTTCAATGTCCTCTCCTTAGGTTCTGGTGTGGAGGGCAGGTTCACTCGAGTGACTCTCCGTGACCACTCATTGACCACCAACATGTTGATAGGGTTAGGGCTTCATCAAAGGCCTCTTAAGTTCAGGCAAAACCCTAGGATTTAGGAATATGAATACAAAGATGCAAAAGCCGTAGGCATTTTTGAAGTGGAGGGAAACTTCCTGAACCCCGAGGGTGTTTCGGTAATTTTACCTTCCCGGTGATATTTCGGTAATTTTACCAGGCCAGGGATATTCCTGAAAATTCGGGCTGGAACGGAAGTAGGAGCGGGCTCCTAACTTTCCAAGGCGCTGAGGCTCTTTCTGGAGGGTTACGGGGGCTACTAGGCCGTTTCTAAGACATATGGGTATTTTGGTAATTTTTCCGAACTCTATATAGACCTAGGTTCGAAGCGACATCTAAATCTCGTACTGAGCTGGCACCTCCTCAAACCGAAGGCGTACATCTGTCCATTTTGCCAGAGGAGGGGTATATATACAATTTTTTGAAAGCTAGGGGTTTTCTTGTAATTTTCCCCGATAGGTGTACATGAGAGATTTGTGGAACACAGAATTTCATTTATGGCCCAGTTGGGTACAAGGGTTGTCGGCGAGTTGTAGACTGTACAAGGATCCGCACTAATGCGGGAAGTAGGGGCATAGCCCCAATTATAAGAAGTTGCAGGGTATAACTGCAAATAACAGGACATTTGTTTCTTGCGGAGCCGGGGAGGACAAATTTTTTAATTCCCCCGTTATATGGGCAGAACTATTTAATTTAGTCGCCCTGGGATCCAGAAACTTACAAACATAACCCACCGTGGGGCATAATCACAAAAATACCCCTTAGGGGCATATATACAAGACCTGGGGACTTATCCCTCATGGGTCAAAACAATGAACAAACTCCGAAATGCTGGATGTTCCAAGTGTGCTCCGTAGGTTGCATATGCTCAATCCCTTTCTGGACCCTTGGGGGTCTATTGATAGAAGTGGGAGACCACCCGGAGGTGTTTGGACCCGTACGGGTTAAACAGGGTGAAAATGACCCCGGGGAGGTCATTTTCCCCCCCCCCCTTTTTCTTTTTTTCTTTGTTTTCCGCGTGCGGGTGAGGAACCGGCCCGGGGTGGGAGGTCCCCGGACCCGTCCGGGGTCAAATGACCCCGGGCAGGTCCTGCCCGGGCCTGCTGACCCTGGCAGTGTTGGATTGTGTGTCTTCCCTAAGTATTTTGATGATGAGCAACACTATGTTAATTGTTCTTGTTATTTTTGATCAGATATCTTGCACTTGAGATATCCATGTGCACTTGAGTTATCCATGGTTTTATATGAAATAACTGCTAAAGAGGTAACACTTCGTGTGTTCGTTCATGTTCTGTCTTCGTGCTGTTTTTTCCTCAAACATCATGTAGTTCTTGCTTCGCGTTTTCACCTCGTGTCGAATTAGCCATGTTGTCGTCTGTTTGAGTGTTGTTCTTTCACCTCGTGCAGTCTTTGATTACTGTGTTGTTTCCATGTCATCCTTTGTATTCCTGTCTTCGAGTCGTTTCTTTGCATACTGTCTTCGTGGTCGATTGGCACTTCGTCTTGGTTACAACACCTCGTGTTGTACTGTTTGACTTCGTGTCGGTTTCGGTTACAGTCCATGTTGTTTTCATGTCGTTCTCTTTTATTGCCACCTCGTGTCGTTTTTATTATTAAGTCTTCGTGTCGTTTTTACCTCGTGCAGTGTTATCCCGTGTCATTTACTGTTTCGACCTTGTGTCGTTATCAGCCCGTGTTGCTTACATCTCGTGCTGTTTTCACTATCCTCGTGTTGTTCTCACTGCATGTCGATTACTGTCTTCACTTAGCATTATTTTTATGATTCGTGTCGTTTTTCTGTGTAGTGTGTGTTTGTCACCACTATACTTCGTGTCGTTGCTTCTTACTTCGTGTCTAACTTCACTTCGTGTTGTTTTTCACCTCGAGTCGTTTCCTTATACTCTGTCCTCGTGTTGGTCTCTCGTTTTAGTCTTCATGTCGGCTTCTGTCGTAAGCCCGTATTGTCCTCGTGTTGTTTTTGTATTCGTAACCTCGTGTCTCTCTTGCGTATAACCTCACCTCGTGTCATTATCTTCTGTATATCTGATCTGTTACAGAATTTCTCGTGTCGTTCTTATGACATCTCGAGAAATAGTCACGTCGTGTTGTTGTTACTATACCTCATGCAGTTTTGGTCTTAATAGCCATGCAGCGTATTAATGGACTTAATCTCATTACAGGTCCGAGGAAGAACATTCCACACTCCAGGGCTGCACGTGATCCGAGACAAGAGGAACCAATTTGATAAAGGCACGTGACAGGATACTTCTGGATCGAGCGTGGGAGGCACACGCATTTCATGCCCTATCCATCTGCTGTTGATGCTATAAATAGAATCCTTCGTCCTCAGATGAAAGTTATCGAAGTAGAGAGGCATAGAAGAAAACAGGGAAACAGAGAGCCCTTCGATCCAGGAAAAAGAAAAGAAAGAAAAAAAAAAAGGAATAGCAGAGAGAAATAGAAAGAGAGCAGAAGAGTGTTCAGAAGAATTGTTCTGACTTGCGGATCAAATCCGAAGTCTATTGCTCTATATTGAGCTACATTGTTTCCATTGTCTGGCATTTTTGATTTCCTTCGTTCGTATTTTTCGTTTCTTGTTCTTATCTTTCTTCAACCGTTATTGTTTGTGTTTCCGATCCTCTGGACTGAGGTCGGGGTCCTCCTGTGAGATCAGGAGTAGGGAGAGTCAATCTCCGGTTTGCAAGCAGCAGGTGAGCTGCTTGTAGGTACCCTCCGAGTTGGGAGGAAGAGGGGTCTTCGACCTCTGGTTCACTAGTAGCAGGGCTGCTACTAGTGGGGTTTCCCTCTTGGTAAAGAGGAAGAGAGACGTGAGTCTCTGGGTTCTAGTGACTGCTGATCGCTAGAGGTTCCCTCCGGGTAGGAGGAAGAGGAGAGGTTGTTCTCCTGGGAAGCTGTGTATCAGCAGTTGTTTGGCAAGCTGTGTTGCCCAGCCTTTAGTGAAGCCACACTCAGGTTGAGTGTGGGGTGGATGTAGGTCTGAAGGACCGAACCACCTTAAAATCCTCTGAGCCCTTGTGTGATTGATCGTGATAATATTGTGGTATGCCTTCTATTTGCTTGAGCTATTAACTGCACTGCATCTTTTACGATAGTCAAAACTCGAGGTTAGCTCCGTTTAGCAATATACTCTGCAATAATTTTTAAATCTACGAAAACAGTGATCTATTCATCCCCTCCCCTTCTAGATCACTTCATATTGTTCTTATCACTTGGTATCAGAGCAGGTTTTTCCCAGAATGTGGTCCAACGGCCAGGGAAACGGATCCAATGGTCCGCGCAGTTTCATAGCTGATGGGCAGTCTATCACCCGCCCCCCTTTCTTTGATGGTAATAATTACTTCTTCTGGAAGAACAGGATGGAGGTCTTTATCAGGGCCCAAAGCAACAAGCTATGGAAAGTCATTACAGATGGTCCATACACCCTTCCACCGAATGAAGATATGTGGACAGAAGATCAGGTCAAACTCTCCGCACTGAATTGGACAGCTCTTAACATCATACAGTGCGCCGTCCATCCGGAAGAATATTCAAGGATCTCAGCGTGCAAGACTGCAAAGAATATGTGGGATGATTTGCAGTTAATTCATGAGGGCACATCTCAGGTGAAGGCTACCAAGATCAACATACTTACAACTCAATATGAGTTATTTAAGATGAAGCCAGAGGAGCCGATCACAGAAATGTATGCCAGATTATCTGTGATCATCAACAGTCTGAAAGGCCTTGGAAAGGATATTCAACAAGAAGACATAGTCAGGAAGATCCTTAGGTCTCTAACTCCCGTCTGGGATACCAAGGTGACTGTAATAGAGGAATCAAGAGATTTATCCACCATGACAGTAACCCAGCTGATTGGTTCTCTCATGACCCATGAAATGAATTTCACACGAGGAAACGATGGGCATGACAGAAAGGGAAAGAATGTTGCTCTGAAGGTTTCACGACATACTAAGAAGAGCAACAACAGCAGCAGCAGCAGCAGTGATGATAGCAGCGAAGGGTCTGATGGATTCTCAGACTTGGACAAGGATGAGCGAGCTATGCTCACCAGGCAGTTCAGAAAGTTCCTAAGAACAAAAGGAAAATTCTACAGGAGGAAGAAATTTAATGCTGCAATGAAGTCTCCTGAACGAAGATTTGAGAAGAACCGGTCTGCTAAGAAGATCACTTGCTATCATTGTCAGAAATCCGGTCACATGAAAAGTGAATGTCCAGAGCTACAAGCTAAGGCTCCAGGACACCAGAGGAATGTGGTGCACAAGAAGAAGAAGGCCATGCTGTGCACATGGAGCGATGAGGAGGAGGACCCAGAAGCCACTTCGTCCAGTGAAAATGAAGAGAAGACCTGCCTCATGGCCGACCATGAGAAAGAGGTAACAAATTTATTTGAGAATTTTACTTTGGATGATTGGGAGGACGCCTATGGCGACCTGTTAAGTAAATATAATTGTTTAAACAAGGAGCATAGAATGCTTAGACGTAAGTTTCATTCTCTGTCTGAAGAACACTCTTCTATTGTCACTAATAGCATGAAAACCAAGGAGATGGCCACTGAGCTAGATCAGGTTAAAGGTGAGATTGAGAGGTTGAGAATGGAAAGAGAAGAGAATCTAGCTAGAATAGATGAGCTGAAGTGTAAAGCTGAAGAGTCTAAAGGAGAGATTAGACTGATGGCTGAAAAATATGAGGCAGTTAGAACAGTTAATCAGGAACTCCAGGACCAATGCAATGAATTTCAGAAGGAGATTGAGGACAAAGAAAAGGTGCTTGAAAAGTTTACAGAGGGGAGAAACAACCTGAATGTCCTTCTGGGGTCGAGGGTAAACTTCAATAGGGAGGGATTAGGATACAATCCTACTAGTAAAAAACCCTTTGAATTTAAGACTATCACGTTCTGCCCCGCCAAAGGCAAGGAGAAACTGGAAACACCATCCGGTTCCAAATCTGTCTCTACAATGAAGTCTTCGACCAGTAAATTCATTCACTCCACTGGTCAGCAGTCTAAGTCAGGAAATCCTGAGACAAGCACTGCTCATGTTCAGCAGGCGTGGAACAAAGGTTCTCACAGGACCAGTCCTATAGAGGCCACAAAAAGAGCGAAAAGTTTTGTTAAGAAAACTCATCATGCTAATTATCAAGTAGAGCATGGCAACGATCATCAGTTTCAGCACAAATTTTATTGGAGTAAAAATGCTTACATGAATTATGCTCAACACACTCGCACATCTTCTAAGAGGCCAACCAACAATGTCTTTGTTCAGAAACAGCATAGTTCAAATAGGAATAAGCTTATTCAACACCCACCAAGAAATAACAAAAAGGAAGAATCAACCCACATAAATCCACTGAAGAGAACTATAAAACAAATGTGGATTCCCAAGTGCTTTCTGCATAATCAGAAAACTGGTTTTGGACCCAATTTGAATTGGGTCCCACATTACTCTGTCTGAATTATTGCAGGTCAGCCTGGCAGCTGAGCATAACAAGTGGTATCTTGACAGCGGCTGTAGCAGGCACATGACAGGAGACCGGTCCAAATTCAGCAAACTAAAAATGAAGTCTGGGGGCTTGGTCAAATTCGGAGGAAATAACAGAGGAAGAATAATTGGAATTGGCACGGTTGGTAAGTCCTCCACTAACTCCATTGAAGATGTGTATCTTGTAGAAGGACTTCAGCACAACTTGGTAAGTATAAGTCAACTTTGTGACAAAGGACACAAGGTACTCTTTGACCACAACTCGTGCACTGTTTTTGAGCTGAATTCTGATAACATCATGTTCAAAGGTCATAGAGTAAATAATGTGTACATCGTTGATCTTGATGATAATTCTGAAACAAACTTGTGTCTGTCTGCTAATTCTGAACAGGTTGCTTTTGACTGGCATAGGCGTCTAGGCCACGCTAGTGTGTCTACCTTGAATAAACTGTCTAATTATAACCTAGTCAGAGGTTTGCCCAAAATAAAATTCCAGTTAGGGTCCAAGCTCTGTGATGCTTGTGCTCAAGGTAAACAGACTCGTGCAACTTTTAAGTTGAGAACTGAGGGTCTCTCATCTAAACCACTACAGCACTTGCACATGGATCTCTTTGGTCCTACTCGAATACAAAGCTTGTCAGGTAAGAGATATGGTCTAGTCATAGTTGATGACTTCACTAGATTTTCCTGGTTGTTCTGTTTAGCAAATAAAAATGAGGCTTTTGTTCACTTTGAAGAACTTTTTAATAAAATCAAACTGCAAGGTGAACATAATATCATTACAATTCAGTCTGACCATGGAGGAGAGTTTGAAAACTCTTCGTTCTCTGAATTTTGCTCAAGAGAGGGAGTGACTCACAGATTTTCTTCTCCCAGGACACCGGAGCAGAATGGAATTGTTGAGAGAAGAAACAGGTCAATAATTGAAATGGCCAGGACTATGCTAATTGAGAGTGGACTTCCAAGGAGATTTTGGGCAGAAGCTGCAAATACAGCATGCTACATTTTAAATCGAGCATTGGTAAGACCTACTCATAAGAAAACTCCTTATGAACTCCTCAAGGGTAAGCTGCCAAACATTTCTTACTTTAAAATTTTTGGTTCCAAATGCTTTATCCACAATAATGGTAAGAATGGTTTGGATAAGTTTGAAGCAAGAAGCTCTCCTGGAATTTTTCTCGGATATTCAGAAACCTCTAGGGCTTACAGAGTCTTCAATAAAGATGAGCAAACTGTTGAAGAAACACCTCATGTGGTGTTTGATGAGAATGTTCTATCTGACAAAAGGACAAATGATGACAGGGAGTCACCTGATGAGGGAGATTTCTTGGAGAAAATTGAAGTAGGAGAGATGCAGCAAACTGCACAACCAGAAAACTTACAACAAGAAGAAGCAACTGAAGTAGGTGAACCCTCAGGTGAGGTAATATTTCACAAAGATCATCCTAGTGAAAATGTCATAGGTAATTTGCATGATCCCACTAGGACAAGGTCTCACTTTAGAACTGTCCAAGAACAGGACTTAGCTGCTTTGACATCTCAGGTAGAACCCAAGACTGTGGAAGAGGCTTTAAAGCATGATTCTTGGGTATCCTCCATGGGTGAAGAATTAAATCAATTTGAGAAAAATAATGTATGGAAACTAGTTCCTAGACCTGAAAACACTCATGTCATTGGCACTAAATGGGTCTTCAAAAATAAGATTGATGAAAATGGTGCTATCTCTAGAAACAAAGCAAGACTTGTAGCTCAAGGCTACAGTCAGGAATTTGGTGTGGATTTTGATGAATCCTATGCACCAGTAGCTAGGATGGAAGCTATAAGAATTCTGTTTGCATTTGCATGCTCTAGAAAAATTCGACTACAGCAAATGGATGTCAAAAGCGCATTCTTAAATGGGTTATTGAAGGAAGAGGTATATGTTGAACAACCTCCTGGGTTTAATTTCTCTGTTCAGCCTAACATGGTTTTTAGGTTGAATAAAGCCCTCTATGGATTGAAGCAGGCTCCCAGAGCCTGGTATGAGAGACTTTCTGAGTTCCTTGTGAGCAAGGGGTACACTCGAGGTAAGGTTGACCAAACTCTCTTCACCAAAAGTCTCGGAAAGGAGTTAATTGTGGTCCAGGTATATGTTGATGATATCATTTTCGGATCTAACAACTCAAAATTATGTAAAGATTTTTCTGAGTCTATGTCCCAAGAATTTGAAATGAGTCTAGTTGGGGAACTAAAATATTTTCTTGGGCTGCAGGTCAAACAAATGGAGGATGGTTGTTTCATAAATCAAACCAAGTATACTCTGGAGATGCTGAAAAGGTTTGGAATGACCAACCTCAAGACAATCTCAACACCCATGAGTACCAGCTCTTCACTGGATTCAGACGAAAAAGGTAAAGAGGTGGATGCTAAACTATATAGAGGTATGATCGGTTCACTCCTCTACTTAACTGCATCCAGGCCCGACATTCAATTTAGTGTAGGGATGTGTGCCAGATACCAGGCTAGACCTACTGAATTGCATCTGGCAGCTGTAAAGAGAATCTTTAGATACTTATCTGCCACTCATGATCTAGGTCTCTGGTATCCTGCATCATGTAACTTAGATCTCATTGCATACACTGATGCAGATTATGCAGGATGTAAATTGGACAGGAAGAGCACTAGTGGTCACTGCGAATTTCTAGGAGGGTGCTTAGTCTCTTGGGGATCCAAGAAGCAACACTCTGTGGCTCTCTCTACTGCTGAAGCTGAATATGTGGCAGCAGGGAGCTGTGGCACACAGGTTATATGGATAAAACACCAGCTTCTGGATTACTCGGTTGAGCTAGGTTGTACTTCTATCTTTTGTGACAATACTAGTGCAATAAACATTGCAAAGAATCCTGTACTTCATTCTCGAACTAAACACATTGAAATCAGGCATCATTTTATTCGAGATGAAGTAGCAAGGAAAACTTTTGAGTTGATCCATGTTGGCACTAACTCACAAATTGCAGATATCTTTACTAAGCCACTGGATACTGAAAAATTTAGCACTATGCGCAGAGAACTAGGTATTTACAGAATTTCATGATTGAAGATTTGATTTCTGAATACCATGTCCTGTGTTATTATGCTTATCATTTTCATCATGGTGTTCTTTTTGAAGTGCATTGAGGGTTGTCTTGGCTAAGTCTGTATTGGGGTCAAGTTCTCAGGGGGAGATGATTTATAATAGGTGTCTTGATCTTTGACCTATTTTGAACATACTCTGAACGACATTTTGCTGACATCATAAGAGAATCAGGTTGATTAGGTGTATAAAAGAAAATGTTGGATGCTTTACTCTTTAAGGCTGTTCATCTAATTTCTTGTTGGAATTTTCAGCTGTTAGTCCCACTGAGATCAAAATCTGAATTCAAGATTAATCTTCATACACTGTAACTGTCTTCTGATCTAGTCAGTACAGCATACCTACTTAGTCAATGGTGAGTCCAAAATGAGGTATTGTGTGTTTTAGTCTGAATCACCTTGGATCTGGTGTATTGTTCTCAAACGGACTCAAGCTTCATTAACAAGGTTTTAAGAGCTGGTAAATAAAAACAAAATTCATAAAAGGGTTATCAACTTTGTTAACTGCTCATTGAGAAACTGGGTTTTTCATCAATGAAGTGAAAGCTTCCCATGTCATGAGATGGCAGTAATCATCTGGTCTTAATAGTTGTCTTGATCATACAGAGCTATGGTACATATCTGGTTAGTAACTGGGGTGTCTGGCCTCAGATAAAGGTGTCACCTTAATGTCAACACCAGCTAGAATACTATCTCTGTCTTCTTATCAGAAGGGGTAATGTGGTCCTGCCACCGAGTAACTGGGGATTCTTGCCTCTAAACAAGGTGTCTCCTTAATGTCAAAGGTGTACTTGACAGACTTATCTCTGATCTTGACCATTTTTAAAGATCCTGCTCACTTGAAGTATAGCTTTTGATTTGTTTGTTCTCAATACCACTGGTCATTGTCTTCTGGCTGTTTTACATAATACTCTCTCAGTAAAGACTTATTTTGATCAAACTGGTATCTTGTACCTCACTTGCTTAGAATCTGGTTCTGTGTATGGAGCAAATCCTTAGTCACAGTTTTTGCACAGTCTGACTAACTGTACCTCAAAAATCCTCACATAAAATTAATGGCTTTCTTGATTGACTAAACATCTCAATAGTCTCCATTTATCTGCCTTACTCTGTCCTGTTTTCTCTCTATCGTCAGCAATTTTCCCTTCTCTGTATCTTCAGATTTGACCCTAGTTTTGATGATGTCAAAGGGGGAGAGAATTGAGTTAGTTATCAAGTCTGAGGTAAACTGTTGCTGTGTTCAGGGGGAGTGAGGGGGAGTGTTCAGGTGAGGGGGAGTGTTCAGGTTTCATCAAGGGAAGTAAGGAAGCAAGTATGCTTTAAGTTGTCTGCATTAAATATCCTGAATTGATCTCTTTTGAACTTATCTCTCACACTTAATATAGTGTTGCCATCATCAAAAAGGGGGAGATTGTTGGATTGTGTGTCTTCCCTAAGTATTTTGATGATGAGCAACACTATGTTAATTGTTCTTGTTATTTTTGATCAGATATCTTGCACTTGAGATATCCATGTGCACTTGAGTTATCCATGGTTTTATATGAAATAACTGCTAAAGAGGTAACACTTCGTGTGTTCGTTCATGTTCTGTCTTCGTGCTGTTTTTTCCTCAAACATCATGTAGTTCTTGCTTCGCGTTTTCACCTCGTGTCGAATTAGCCATGTTGTCGTCTGTTTGAGTGTTGTTCTTTCACCTCGTGCAGTCTTTGATTACTGTGTTGTTTCCATGTCATCCTTTGTATTCCTGTCTTCGAGTCGTTTCTTTGCATACTGTCTTCGTGGTCGATTGGCACTTCGTCTTGGTTACAACACCTCGTGTTGTACTGTTTGACTTCGTGTCGGTTTCGGTTACAGTCCATGTTGTTTTCATGTCGTTCTCTTTTATTGCCACCTCGTGTCGTTTTTATTATTAAGTCTTCGTGTCGTTTTTACCTCGTGCAGTGTTATCCCGTGTCATTTACTGTTTCGACCTTGTGTCGTTATCAGCCCGTGTTGCTTACATCTCGTGCTGTTTTCACTATCCTCGTGTTGTTCTCACTGCATGTCGATTACTGTCTTCACTTAGCATTATTTTTATGATTCGTGTCGTTTTTCTGTGTAGTGTGTGTTTGTCACCACTATACTTCGTGTCGTTGCTTCTTACTTCGTGTCTAACTTCACTTCGTGTTGTTTTTCACCTCGAGTCGTTTCCTTATACTCTGTCCTCGTGTTGGTCTCTCGTTTTAGTCTTCATGTCGGCTTCTGTCGTAAGCCCGTATTGTCCTCGTGTTGTTTTTGTATTCGTAACCTCGTGTCTCTCTTGCGTATAACCTCACCTCGTGTCATTATCTTCTGTATATCTGATCTGTTACAGAATTTCTCGTGTCGTTCTTATGACATCTCGAGAAATAGTCACGTCGTGTTGTTGTTACTATACCTCATGCAGTTTTGGTCTTAATAGCCATGCAGCGTATTAATGGACTTAATCTCATTACAGGTCCGAGGAAGAACATTCCACACTCCAGGGCTGCACGTGATCCGAGACAAGAGGAACCAATTTGATAAAGGCACGTGACAGGATACTTCTGGATCGAGCGTGGGAGGCACACGCATTTCATGCCCTATCCATCTGCTGTTGATGCTATAAATAGAATCCTTCGTCCTCAGATGAAAGTTATCGAAGTAGAGAGGCATAGAAGAAAACAGGGAAACAGAGAGCCCTTCGATCCAGGAAAAAGAAAAGAAAGAAAAAAAAAAAGGAATAGCAGAGAGAAATAGAAAGAGAGCAGAAGAGTGTTCAGAAGAATTGTTCTGACTTGCGGATCAAATCCGAAGTCTATTGCTCTATATTGAGCTACATTGTTTCCATTGTCTGGCATTTTTGATTTCCTTCGTTCGTATTTTTCGTTTCTTGTTCTTATCTTTCTTCAACCGTTATTGTTTGTGTTTCCGATCCTCTGGACTGAGGTCGGGGTCCTCCTGTGAGATCAGGAGTAGGGAGAGTCAATCTCCGGTTTGCAAGCAGCAGGTGAGCTGCTTGTAGGTACCCTCCGAGTTGGGAGGAAGAGGGGTCTTCGACCTCTGGTTCACTAGTAGCAGGGCTGCTACTAGTGGGGTTTCCCTCTTGGTAAAGAGGAAGAGAGACGTGAGTCTCTGGGTTCTAGTGACTGCTGATCGCTAGAGGTTCCCTCCGGGTAGGAGGAAGAGGAGAGGTTGTTCTCCTGGGAAGCTGTGTATCAGCAGTTGTTTGGCAAGCTGTGTTGCCCAGCCTTTAGTGAAGCCACACTCAGGTTGAGTGTGGGGTGGATGTAGGTCTGAAGGACCGAACCACCTTAAAATCCTCTGAGCCCTTGTGTGATTGATCGTGATAATATTGTGGTATGCCTTCTATTTGCTTGAGCTATTAACTGCACTGCATCTTTTACGATAGTCAAAACTCGAGGTTAGCTCCGTTTAGCAATATACTCTGCAACAATTTTTAAATCTACGAAAACAGTGATCTATTCATCCCCTCCCCTTCTAGATCACTTCATATTGTTCTTATCAGGCAGGCCCTCCCGGGGTCATTTGACCCTGGCGAGGTCTGCCTCGGGGGGTCGCGCGACCCCGGGCAGGGAGCCCCGACCACGCGCGGACCCGTCCGGGGTCGGGCGACCGTGTACGTGTTGGCACGACCCCGAACGGGTCTTCTTCACCGGGGAGGTCCTGCTGCGCTGCCGCTGCTGCTGTGCTTCACCCCGGAAGGGTTCTTCTCATCCCGGATGGGTGTTGACGGGAGGTGTTTTTGCCAGCAAAATTTTGCTTCCAACAACATACCACAAAGAATCTGTTGGTCTACCTTAGATTTTTGTTCTGATAGCTATATTGATCATATAAATGTTAGAGATCTTTTATATCATAATTTGGGAAGCATTTTTCTACTTTGCATGCATACTTTCTTCATGGAGCATTTATTTCCCTGCAGGTAATTTCTAAACTTACTGATGGTAAATCTACACACATCCCATATAGAGATTCAAAGCTCACTCGCTTGTTGCAATCTTCTCTCAGTGGGCATGGAAGGGTTTCTGTAAGTTCTTTGTTTTTTTTGAATCCCTTTATTTTTTCTCTTAGATCCACCTGTAAAATCATTGTCTTCTTATCTTTACAGTAATTTGATGACTTTCTTTTTTGCATCGTTCTAGCTTATTTGTACCGTCACACCTGCTTCTAGTAATAGCGAGGAAACACACAACACACTAAAGTTTGCACACCGGAGCAAACATGTCGAAATTAAAGCTTCTCAAAATAAGGTAGTATTTTTATTTACCTGCCAAGATATTTTGTACTTAATTAGTTATCACTGAGTAACTCTATCTCTTATCCTCTTCAGATTATGGATGAGAAATCACTGATAAAGAAGTATCAAAGGGAAATCACCTACTTAAAGCAAGAACTTCAGCAGTTAAAGCGTGGGATGATGGAGCAACCATATTTAATACCGAGTAATCAAGAGGATCTTCTCAATTTGAAGCTTCAGGTGTTTTATCCTTTAATATTTTGGATAAGCAAACAGTTTGTCGTCAAGCATGGCTATTTGGATCGCTTTTATTAAGATAAGAATGTCATGGAAGGTTTATTAGGTGTTTGTATTTGTTCTTTCTAATACAAATTCTTCTTAATTTAACTTGGTTAATCGAATGCAATGGGAGAATAATTGGAGCTGGATGATTGATAGCTGAGAATAACTGTGCTATTTTATTAGATATTTAGCGTATGATTACCTTGTAAGATTGTTTTAATTGGTTGAACTGAAGCAATCTTTTTTAGTCTATTTCACATGATGAACAATACTTGTTTAGAAGTTACCTAAGGAAAACTGACATATTAGCATGGTAAAGTGTCCTCATCAGCATTGATCTGTGCATAGTATTTAATTTTTCCCCTTTGCTGAGCTGCCATTTTTGTACCGTTCGCTGTACTCATATTACCTGGTGTCTTTATTTCTAAAAAATATTCTCAATTTATTTGTTGTGGTAAAAAAGCTGGAGGCTGGCCAAGTTAAGCTGCAGTCAAGATTGGAGGAGGAGGAGCAAGCAAAAGCAGCCTTAATGGGTAGGATTCAGCGACTAACAAGGTTAATATTGGTTTCAACAAAGAATATGATGTCGTCAAATATGTCAGAAAAAGCTGGGCATAGACGAAGGCATTCTTTTGGGGAGGATGAGGTTTGTTATTCTTAACCGTTCTTATTTTGTTCTGTTGCTTGGGCATGGCAAAGTGTCCACTTTTTATAAAGCTTTTGGAGAAATTATATTTCTCTTTGCTGAGGCAACATTTTGATTGTATTTGATATTTGATTGTCCTGCCTATCTTCTACTATTGCTGCAGCTGATATATTTGCCAGATAGGAAGCGTGAATATATCATTGATGATGATGATGGGGGTAGTCTTGACTCAGAGTTCTCAGCAGATGGCAGATGCGATGGAACTGTCCTTGATGGCTCTATTAAATTTGATAAAAAGCATAGGAAACGTGGAATGCTTGGCTGGCTTAAACTGAGGGTCAGTAATCACTTCTTCCCCTCTTTCTGTTTATATTATTCTTCCTGTTTCTCTGTCTCTATTGTATAAGATTCCATTGACAATTCTGTATTTAAGTTTTGTGGTACTTATAATACAGTAATGATGGTTATTTTAGTGAGCATGCTACAGCAAACTTACCATATGAGATATCTGAGAGTGTAGTTCTGAAAAGAGAGGTTGACATGGTTGTACTGTCCGAAGTTTAATGATTGCACTCTGTAGCTTCCACTTGGGAAGAAAAGAAGAAAATGGTTGCAGTATGTAGCTGTTGGAGCCAAAATTGGTTGAAAAAAAGAAAAGAAGAAGAGAAGAAAAGGGGGGTCCTACCCGGGGTCAAAAGGGGGACCGCCCAGGGGTCATCGACCCCGGTTAGCCTCCTAGGGCTGACCGGGGTCGACTGCCCACCTTAAAAGGGCCGGTCAACCCCGGTTAAACCCCGGGGTTGACCATACTCATTGCAGGGGCCAAGAGATCCCATTTAGCCTCCTAGGTCTAACCGGGGTCGACCGCCCACCTTAGTGGGGCTAGTCAACCCCGGTTAATCCCCGGGGTTGACCACCCTCCCATTTGGGGTCAATCGACCCCCGTTAAACCTTACAGGCTTAACCGGGGTCGATCCCCACCTATTTTTAGGGGTCAATTGACCCTGGTTAAGTCCTTCAAGGCTTTATCCGGGGTCATTTGCTTGCCTAGCAGGTCATTTGACCCCGGATAATATTCCTTGGGGACTTAACCGGGTCCAAGTGACCCCCTACACTCTATAAATACCCCCCACGGGTTCTCATTGAAGAGAATGGGAAAGACACGGGAATCAAAGCCCAAGGAGGAAGGAAGCCTAAGGATAAGCGATCTCCTAGGCGTTTTGTGCTTTGTGTGCCTCCACCAAGTAGAGTGATGCCCAGCAAGGGTATGTTTCACATATATCGCTGGGTTTGTATAGATGCCCCTGTGGTTGTACCTTTTGTGATTCATTGGTTTGCATAGATGCTCTTGTGGTTATGCCCCTTGTGCCATTCCTTGTAGAGGGATCATGTTGGAAACCCCCCCATAAGGGGCGCTTTGATCTCCGACGGTGTGTTGATGGACGCATAGAGATGAACCGCAGCATATGGGAGCTCAAGAAGGAGAAACAATCTCCTAAGTATTTTTGTCCTGTGCGCCTCCACGGAGGAGGGACCTGTCCAGATATTACAAAAATATCCTTGGTCTGTCCAAAATTACAGAAAAGTCCAAAAATTACAAAAATGTCCAAGTATGTTCAGAAATTACAGAAAAGCCCCTATATTGTCTAAAAATTACACAAATACTCTTGTGTTATTAAAAATTATCAAACTATCCCCTAAACCTTCCGGAAATTATCAAAATACCTTTGGAGTTTAGTAATTATCAAAATACTCCTGGAGTTCAAGCATTACCAAAATGCCCTTGAGCTTCCCAGAAATTGCAAACACCACCTGGCTCGTGTAGAAGGCAGAAATGACTAAAACATGAATTTTGCAGAAATTACACAAAGTTCCTGTTCTGTCTTGAAGTTCCCAAAATGTCTTTGTCCAGGGTCACGCCTCCTGCACTACTCATTGAAGAGGGATCATGCCTCTTCTCTGAAGCGGTGTGCTCTCTCTTGAACTCTGCTTTGTCAAACTCAGGAACCCTGATACTTAGGAAAATTTTGGGAATACTTCTATTGGCGAGAAAATTGCAAATAAATCGGGAAAGTCAAGAAATGGCTGGTAAGCTCCGAGAAATTCTGAAATTGCAAATAAATCTTGGAATGTCAAGAAATGGCCCATATGTCCAGGGAAATCTAGAAATTGCAGAGATACTTATAAAGGGTTAGGAAATTGCAAATAAACTTTGGAAAGTCAAGAAATTGCAAATAAGCCCAGGGAAGTTCAGAAATTATAAATTGCCCCTGAAATGTCAAGAAATGACAGAAATATTCTAAAAAGTCAAGAAATGATAGAAAAATTCACGGAAGTCCGAAAAATTACAGAAATATCCTTAGAAGTAAAGAAATGACGGAGAAGCTCTAGAAACTCGAGAAACTGCAATTGTGCCTCGAAAAGTCAAGAAATGATATAAATACTCCGGAATGTCATGAAATGATAGGAATCTCCTAGAAAGTCAAGAAATGACCGGGTTATCCCGTAATGTCAATAAATGCCACGAATACCCCAAAATGTCAAGAAATGGAGAAGCTATCTTGGGAAGTCAACGAATGATAGAAATGTCCAGACAAGTCAACAAATGACAGAAATGCTTCGGAACGTCAATTAATGACAAGAATGCCTTAGAAAGTCAAGAAATGATAGGGCTATCTCAGAAGGTCAAGAAATGACAGAAGCACTCCGGATAGTTAAGAAATGACAGTGATGTCCAAGACAATCGAGAAATTACAGATATATCTTGAAAAGTCAAGAAATGACAGATAAGTCTAAGAGAATAAAAAAACTTTATAAATACCCCAAAAGGGTCAAAACTATAGAAATACTCAGAAAGGGTTAAAATCGTAGAAATATTCGGGAAGGGTTAGAAATTATAAAAATACCCATGAAAGGTCAAAAACTGCAGAAACACTAAAAAAATGTCAAAAAGTACAGATGTACTCAAGAAGGGTCCGATCATGTTGAAACTCAAATTCAACGGCTAGATCTTGACCAGAAGCAAGTTCAACGGTCTGATTGTGACCTTTAGTAAATCTAGCTGTCCAATTGAAGACAAAAGTAAATTCAATGGTTCACTGAAAGCTAGGTGCAAATCCGACAGTTTGATGGTGATCAGAAGTAAATTCAGCAGTCTAGCCGTCAATAGAAGCAATCCAGAGATCAAAGTGTAAGTAGAAGCCTACTCAGTGATCGAGTGGCGATCAAATGTAAACCTAAAGACCCGTTTATATAATCGAGACGAAATATAAAGGTCTCAAAAGGTCAATTGTAATCCAAACTCTATGTGTTCAATGAATGAACACCTTTGAATTTCTTGCAAGATTATGTATCTCTAATGGGTGATCGTCAAGATCATATCCATTAGACAAAACTCACAATATCAAAACGGATATTGTAGAGGTCAAATGTGTTCTTTGACAGTTAATCAAGAGTATTCAAATTTTATGCAGATGTAAATAAACACCGACTGCTGTCGGTGAGGAAATGTCCTGTACTCGAACCCTAAATTGTTTGATAAACTCAATTCAAGGAATTAATAATGCGCATGCTATTTAAATAGTTAATAAATGTGCGCTCATGTTCAACGAATGAACATTTCTATAATTTTTTCCGTGTTCAACAATAGCTTACCTCTTGATGGTGATCTTTGATTTTGAAAACCCATTCCAAATGAGTGTGAGTGGAGATATGATGTGTGGCATCAAGTTCATCATGAACTAAAAAAGGGTTGTGATTTAGAGGATTAATGTACATGGGTTATTATTAATTATTGTGATACCTCTAAGCTTCAAGTTGCCTTAGAGATGTTTGCTATTTTGTCAGACGCAACTAGTATTATAAAGTTACCAGATGAGGTATCTGAGAGAATGATAGTTCCGAAAAGAGCAGTTGAGATGGTTGTACTGTCTGAAGTTTAATGATTGCATTTTGTAGTTTCCACCTGGAAAGAAAAGAAGAAAACTGTTGCAGTATGTAGCTTACCTCTTGTTGGTGATACTTGATTTTGAAAACCCATTCCAAATGGGTGTTAGTGGAAATATGATCTGTGACACTGGCATGATTCTAAGGAGTCTTCAAGTTCATCATGTACTAAAAAAAGGTTATGATTTAGAGGATTAATCTACATGGGTTATTATTAATTATTGTGATACCTCTAAGCTTCAAGTTGCCTTATAGATGTTTGTTATTTTGTCAGACACTACTACTACTATAAAGTGAATACTTGCAAAATTGTTGTACTTGCCCATGCAGTTGTATGTGATTGCTCTTTCTACTTGAAGAATATGTAAAACATAGTTTAGATAAGGCAAATGGTTACTCTGCGGAATATGGATGATACATTATTTAGGTGCCAGTGACAGCCCATGGACAGTGTGCAGCAGCTCATGAGAGAGTGGCTGTGAGACACGGAAAAAATCTAGAATCGACTTTTATCATGGATAAAAGGTAGATTTTCGTTCTTTTTGAAAAGAAACACTCCTCTGCATAGAGAGGGTTCTGTGGGTGCGCGTCGTATCAGACGATATAGGTTCGAGTGCTGGACCTCTCCCCGCCGACCGGAGTCGGCGTTGATTTACATCGGCTTAATGTCCGAACACCCTTGATTAAATGACAACATGAAGGCTTAAAGTTCTTTCTCGAGGCTCTAACCAATAGAGTAGGTTTGCTTAAAACAGGACGGGGGAGCTGACGGGGACCCTGACTGAGCACGCTGAAGTGGGCCACTGGGGTTTAAGTGGCCGTCTTAGACCTATGGGTATTTTAGTAAATAACCAGACCAGAGGGATTTAGGAGTTTCTGGGCTAGGGTAGACATAAAGCCGGGTTACTGACCTTCTAAGGCTCTGAGGCCCTATTCAGAATGTTTGGGAGGCCATTAGATCACTTCTTAGGTCGCAGGGGTATTTCGGTAACTTTACCAAACCCTAGGTCTAGGTTTAAGATGACCCTCGAGCGCTGGACTGAGCCAACAGCACTCCCAGACCAAGCCGACAACGAGAGGTTCTAGAGAAGACACTCGTGGGTTCAATTGCTTGGAAGTAGGGGTAAGTATGCACGCTCTTAGAGAGTCGGGGTTTATATGCAATATTGCATTAACGAAATGTGCCGGGCATAATAAGGTGCTCTTATAATTTTGCATGAGTACAGAGGGTGTCGACGAATTATCAACAGTACATACATCCGCATCATGGCGGGAAGTAGGGGCATACCCCTAATTACAAAAAGTCGCAGGGTAAAACTGCAATTTACAAGACTTAGGCCTTTCAAGACCTTGAGGAGGACATTTTTACAATTTGTCATCGTAATGACATGATGACATAATTGCATAAGTCCGTCACTCTGTTGTACAACGCATTACGAACACGGCCCGTTGAAGGGCATAATTGTAAATATACCCCGTAGGGGCATATACACAAGGCCCGGGGACTTACCCCACTCGGACCAAAAACAACGAACCACTTGAACTTGAGGTCTAGGCAAGTCCACCTTTCCTCCTCTTTCTTTCCCCCTGTCCTTCAATGGGACCCATAGGGTCTATTTATAGAAAGTAGGGAACCGGCCCGAGGGAAGTGGGACACGGGCGGGTCAAGGCGACCCCGGGCGGGTTCCTTTCCCTCCAAAAATCAAATTTTTTTGGATAACGGACAGTTAATAGACTAAACCGGATGCGCAGCACCCCGGGCGGACCCGCCCGGGGGCGCGCGGTCCCGGGCGGACCCGTCCGGGGTGGGCAGACCCCGGGCGGGTCTGCCAGCCCGCGCGCAGCCACGGGGAGACCCGCCCGGGGGCCTTATACCCCGGGCGGGTTCCCCCCTCCCCGGGCAGTCCCCTTCGCTTCTTTTAAAATTCTCCGTACGGCTCCGACAGCGACGTTTCCGCACTTGACTCCACGTGGGAGAGGAAAAGCCTTCTCCACGCCTTGTTCGTTGTCTTCCGCGCCTCGCTCGTCCGTCGGGGAAGGAGTTTTCGATCCTACGAGACGTGATACACGCCGTCGAGGTACCAAAACAATGTGCATAGCACGTCTTCACACCCTTAGGGCTTGGGTTGATTGATTAAAACCCGGAACCACATGACTATAATAGTCTCCGTGGGTTTATCGCGGGTTCTCCTCGCTTCCGCGGGATAGAACGGGTTGGACTGAGCCAACACCGTAAGCATGGGCTTTTGACGCACACATGCGTACATATATAAACGTATATATACATTTATTTTCTGGTTACAACAAGTGCCCCCCACGGGACATCCGAGACAGCCGGAGGCAGGGGCGGATGGCCCGTGCACTTACATAAATGTTGTAACACGTCCGCTGAGGGACTTGGGCTTGGAGCATAGCTCCTGCATCGAGATATTTTTCAGCATGATTTCTAATGCATTTTTTTTTTCGAAACTCCACAGACATGGCTCGTCCAAGCAGGAGTCGTGCTGCCGCACGGGGGTCGAGGGCGGCTGGCCATAATGAGCATTACGTACAACGGACTGACAAGTCCATGCCACCTTTGCCTCCTCGCCGCGTCGTCTCTGACAGTTCCGACGCACTTGATCAAGGCACATCCTGGATCGCTGAAGGCCCAACGGAGGATATCCCTGTCGGCGAGGGCTTAGTCGAGGCTTCTCGGATCAGCTACCGAGGCGGACTTTATGCATACGACCGTTCTGGGGGATATTCATCTCACTATCCGGTGGACCGGCATCTGATTGCCTTCTTGCAGAGCTACATTCCACCGGGGCTTGATGGTGACGACCCTTCTCTCCCAGAGCAGCGGCGACGACTGGAAGGGGCTATTTTAGCTGGCAGGGACAGCATGAGAGGTACCTGCACATATTCATATGCCAGCTTTCCCGGGGGATTTACGCGGCAGCCCCAGTTTCCCGACAGTAAATGGCTCGGATTCTACCAGGACCTGGATGCTGCTGTGGTCAGGTCGACACCTTCTTCCCCTGCAGTGTGGCACTTGGCGGGGCATCATAAGGCCGTCGATGTAGTGATTGACGGGCTATATCTGGCTCCCTCCGAAAGTCGTTTTGCCCATGACGGCTATGACCATCTTTGCATGTTGGAAGGAATCCTTTCACTGAGGGTTCCTAGCTGGTACGGGAGTTGGTCCGTCGTCCCCTCCCATTGTTTCCACAGAGGTGCAGGTGAGTGGCTCTGGGGGATATTGACTGTGCACGGTGACACTCTGGATAGAGCCGGGATTCGTCACGCGGTTACTGCAGCTTTGTATTCATACCCTTGTCACGCAGGATTGCTCCAGGCTGTGGTGGAGAGGTGGAATAGGCGCTGGAACACACTGGTCACCGCTGAGGGAGAGACCTCTCTGGATTTGTGGTCTTTTCACCGGATTTCGGGCCTGCCGATCAGCGGACAGGCTTACGAGGAGCTATGCCTCGATGACGCCCACCTTTACAGTTCAGATGGGGCGGGCCACTATCTTTTACCTTACTGCCTCCGTTATCTGATGAAGACTTGGAGAGATTTGGCCCTGGTGGGCAAGGAGAAGACTGCCAGGACACCCAGGGTTACACTTAACGCCTGGATTATGTACTTCTACAGTGGGCCGTACTGTTTCTACGAGGAATTCCCTTCGTTCGGCGCCACTTGGGACCAATGTAAAGAGGTCCTCATAAAGTTTGCATCCAACCCTCGGCACTTGCCAGCTCCAGCACAAGGTTGGAATTCCAGGAAGCTACCTACACTGACGTACTTGGCTGCATATTTAGCTTATTGGCTGTCTACCTTTGTCTTCCCACATGGGGAAGAGGAGCTGCTCCGGGTCGAGGTGATCTATCCTGCGTGCCTGCTTGCATGTGGACGTCGGCTGGCCCTTGCCCCTGCTGCCTTGGCGAACATCTACCACTGCTTGGGTGCCTTGAGTTCGCATGCCAGCCCGCGAGATAAGAAGCTTTTGCTGCCCACTCATTATTTGAGTGCTTGGGCAGGACTACTTCTTCCAGAGCTGTCCCAGCGGTCCTCCATTCCGAATATAAAGGCTCCGCTTATCTTTGCTTTTGCTGGTCACCAGGATCAGGACATTGTGACGCAGCTTGCAGGTGCCCGGCGAGCACTTTCCTTCCTTCATACGAGGAGGGGAGAGAGCTTGGAGTTTGACCACAGCTCCCGTTCTTATCGCCCGTATCTGGAGGGACATGGAGACTCAGTGGTCTGCAAAGTGTCCTCAAAGGGCATTGTTTCCCCACATGCCTTTGGGGAGTGGGTCGTGTGTATACGACCTAGCGTGCTGATTTACCGGCGCTCTTACACAGTGGTTCTGGAGCCGTACTACCCGCACAGATTCGCCCGCAACTTTGGCTATGACCAGGCGGTTCCACCCAATGTTGATTTACCTCTGACATCGAGGCAATACAAGCAGAAGGACGTGCATTTGGTTGCCGCATGCTGGCAGGACTTTCTTTACCGCAGCGTGAGGGAGCATATCCCTCTTCCGGCCCAGGCTCGGGTGGGACATTTTGACATTCACTATGCCCGCTGGTGGTTTAAAGCCAGCAACATCTTCAGAGAGCGGGCAGACACTATCAGGGCAGCAGAGGAGAAGCGCCTGAAGAGGGAGGACCTGCATCCTCTTTTCCTTGATCCCGGCTTCGTCAGGGCTCATTTTTCCAGCTTGGCTGCAGTGGTCCGAGACATCGAGAGTCGATGGCGGGAGCAGGGGCATTCATTGTCCATTGACAGGAGTCAGTATACGGGGGCGTTGCGGCCCCTGAGGTCGACGTCTGAGGAGGCCTCTACTTTGAGTTCGCGCCGCAAAGGCGCTTCTGGCTCTACTCCGGGCTATTCCTGGTGGGGAGACTTGAGGGCCTCTTGTGGTCTGACCCACGACTCCCAGCTGTCGGAGTCCATCCCGGAGGGAGCACTGGTGGGCACGGCCTTCGCTTTCTGGAAGGCCCATGTGATCAATGCCGTGGGCTGTGCAGGCTTGCTAGCCCATATTCCGGCTTTGGAGGTGGCTTCTACACCTCAGGCACTGAGGGACGCCGTGGAGCAGGCCGCTAGAGCTCTCCGGATTGACCCGAATCAGCTGATTACCCGCCCTAGTCTTGATGCAGGGGCGGTAGGTATGAACCTTCTGATTCTCCGTCTGCATTTATTATCACTATAATAAGATATAAATATTCTGGAGCTGTCAACTGCTGATTGCCATATTTCCATTGTAGGAATTGCTGAGGTTGCCGACGCTCCACCTTCAGAGGATGTTCTCCCCGCTCACCCTCCCGTGGATAATAGTCCGGCGGCGAAACGGCGGCATAGTGGGGGCTTAGGAGCTGAGATTCAGCCTTCATCCCGCCTTCGGGTGGATACCACCCCTGCCAGGGACGGAGCTCCTTTGAGTGAGTTGGAAACTATGAACCCCTTTATGTATGGTTTTGTAATTGTGCCTCTGTTTTACTGAAGGAGTGTCTTGTATGTAGCTCCCCCAGAGATGAGGCTATTAGGGCAGTTTTCGCCAGGGCCTGCGAATAAGACTCCGCCAATTATACCAGATGCAGATGTCCCAGAGGACCTGACATTGGAGCTGGAGGACTTGGACCACCCCTTAGGGGATTGTCCTTCTGCTGGTATGGCTGGCCAGACTGGAGAGAGCAGACCTTCTCCCATTCCAGGTGAATTTGAAATTCATAGTTCCTCCTTGTTTGCTCATGGAATCAAGTGAGGTGTCATTATTTTTTTTTTAAACTGACTCTGTTTTCCCTTTTACACAGAGCCTCCGAGGGAGCACTATGCTCCCAGAGAGAAAGAAGGGACTGACACATCTTCGGATTCCAGCACCTCTTTGAGTAATAGCAGCTCCAGCACTGGTTCTGAGACAGAGACGACTCCTTCCCTTTCGTCCTTGAGCTCCTCTGAGGGAGGCGACCTGGGCATTGTTTCTGGTATACCAAGAAACTCAATTGACCCTCTTTGGGGTTGACAATTACTTTTGTCACTGCAACCTCTGACAGTCTTTCTGTGCAGCCACTGAGTTAGCCAACTCCACAGCCGAGCTGGCTAAGTTGATCTCCTCCTCTGGGGCTGGCCCTGAGCTTCCGGCTATGATGTTGACCCAGAAGTTTCTATTGGGGCCCCAAGCGTCCCAGTCTCAGCCGTCGGGGTTTACCATGCTGGGGTTCCTGATTTCGCTCCAAGCCTGCTATCTTCCACTGGTGGACGGGCCGAGGACACAGGCAGAGACATTACTGGTGTGTCTTCGGTCTGCCTCGTATTTGCCTTTTGTTTGGTTAGACTCAGTCATAGAGCTAACCACACTTTTGCCTAAATAGCAGCTGGCACTTCTGTGGTTGCATCCACTCCCCTGCTTGCTCCAGAGACGGTTCCCTTACAAGAGAGTTCGCCGGCCACTGTCCAGGAGGGTGATCAGACAGTGGGGCCAGATGACGCGACACCCCTATTGTCAGGTATAATCAGCATTGAAGCTTCAGCCTCCCTGTGTATTTTCATGTTGATGTCTTATTAATGGCCTTTCTGCCCCTTATGCCACACAGATACAGGTGATGCTGCACTGACTCCCTCAGTAGGGGAGGAGAGCCTTGAGGCGGCTTCTGAGGACTCAGTTGTGCCTTCGCAGGAGGCAGGGCCGTCCATGCCTGTGACCGGCGATCCGCCTCTGGGGGCAGGGAGTATGCTGACCTCTAATGATCATGCTACACCAGAGGTCGTCTCAGACACTGCCCTGGAGGTTTCCTTAGGTTAGCTATTTGCTTGGCCTTCCTGAGGGGCCATTCATTGTTCCTCTCTTTTTTTTTGTGTGGAGGCTAATGCATTGTTCCCTCTTAACTGTCTTTTCAGGTGCTGGGGAGGATACCCCGTCTTTGCCGGCAGATTTCCCAGCTTTGGGCATAGACTGGCCAGAGGGACCTCAGCTTCTGGTGGCTCCCCAAGGCAGTGCTTTAGAAGCGGGGCTGATTGAAAACCTCGAGCTCCTCTTGCAGACGACCCCGCTTCCCTCAGTTGAGGTCATGAGGGAGCATTTAGCCAACTCCACCCGAGGATATCACGCATTTGGATTTTCCCGAGATACGTGGATGCCCCGGCTAGAGCATGCATGGGCTGAGTTTGCCCGCCGCCACGCAACTGAGGCGAGACGGCTACAGCTACAGGCTCTGATTCAGCAGGCAGAGGAGACAGCATCTGAGCTTCGCAGCAGACAAGAACACCTATCCGTGCAGGCGACGACAGCTCAGGAGCAATCTCGGGTGGCTTCTTCGCACGTGGACGGGCTGGAGCAGGAGTTGGAGGCTCTGCAGCGACGGCTCCGAGAGGCCCGGGATGCTCAAGACCTCCTGAGAGTGAAGGAAGAGGAGTTCCAGCACGAGCTCGGAGGAGTCAGGGAGGCGTTGACACAGCAGGAGACTCTTCTCGCCGGCTTGCGGACTGATCTCGGGCTTTGATGGCTTCTTGTTCCCCTTTTTTTTTTGTGAGGCTGCATTCAGACCCCAGCTATGTACATCTTCCCCGAGGGCTTGTCTCGGGCTCCATTATTGACATTGGCAAATGAAAGACAGAGCTTTAGCGTAGCTGATTTTGCTCCCATCTTCTGTATGTATGTCTCTTTTTATATATATATATTTTTTTTCACTTTACCGGTCCTACCGCCCTTTCGGGTTTTCGCCAGGACCAGCCCCCTTTAGCTTTTTCCAGTGCGCCCTTGCGGGTTTTCACACTGAGGGGTACCCATTTTTGCCTAGGGCGCCCTTTCGGGTTTTCACCCTAGCTGGGTTAAAGCCTTTTTACCCTTGATTGTTCCCTCTAGCAGAAACAATCAAGTCCGCTGGGGCCTCAATATTTTTAACCCCATTTTTTTTTTTGACCCTATAACGCCCAGGGGGCGAGGAGAAAGTGGCATTCCCGTAGGGACGTATATGCCACACAAGTGGGACAAATGGGTAGGTTTGACAGTCCAGGTGGGACGAATGAGTCAAATCTACGAGCCGAAAGGCGAAATGGGTTGGTAGCCCGAGAAGGCATACTGAGACCAAGCCCGGTGAGACAAAGAAGAGTCAAAAGACGACATCAGTTGGCAGCTCGAGAGAGCATACTGAGGCCATGCCCGATGGGACAAAAAGGAGTCAAAAGACGACATCGGTTGGCAGCTCGAGAGAGCATACTGAGGCCATGCCCGATGGGACAAAAGGGAGTCAAAAGACAACATCGATTGGCAGCTCGAGAGAGCATACTGAGGCCATGCCCGATGGGACAAAAGGGAGTCAAAAGACAACATCGATTGGCAGCTCGAGAGAGCATACTGAGGCCATGCCCGATGGGACAAAAAGGAGTCAAAAGACGACATCGGTTGGCAGCTCGAGAGAGCATACTGAGGCCATGCCCGATGGGACAAAAAGGAGTCAAAAGACGACATCGGTTGGCAGCTCGAGAGAGCATACTGAGGCCATGCCCGATGGGACAAAAGGGAGTCAAAAGACGACATCGGTTGGCAGCTCGAGAGAGCATACTGAGGCCATACCCGATGGGACAGAAGGGAGTCAAAAGACAACATCGATTGGCAGCTCGAGAGAGCATACTGAGGCCATGCCCGATGGGACAAAAGGGAGTCAAAAGACGACATCGGTTGGCAGCTCGAGAGAGCATACTGAGGCCATGCCCGATGGGACAAAAGGGAGTCAAAAGACGACATCGGTTGGCAGCTCGAGAGAGCATACTGAGGCCATGCCCGATGGGACAGAAGGGGGTCAAAAGACAACATCGATTGGCAGCTCGAGAGAGCATACTGAGGCCATACCCGATGGGACAGAATATGACAACGTGAGAACGTCGGTGGGACTATGTGTCATGGGATGACATGTAAGGTGTAGCCATAGTATCAATATTATGTTTTGGCCAAGACGGGGTGGAGTCATCGACTTAGAGCCACCCTTAAAATAGAAAGGGAGAGAAACAAAAATTTTCTTTCACATTACCAACCTCACCGCCCTTTCGGGTTTTCGCCGAGGCTGGCCCCCTTTAGCTTTTTCCGGTGCGCCCTTGCGGGTTTTCACACCGAGGGGTTGCCCATTTTTGCCCGAGGCGCCCTTTCGGGTTTTCACCTCGACCGGGTCTGTGGCCTTTTTACCCCCAATCAACCGTTGAAGGCTGACTGAGTCCGCCGGGGTATCAGTATTTTTAACCCCCCCTTTTTTTTTTTTTTTGAACCTTCACTGACGAGAGGTACTGTCCTGTGAGGACTGCTGTGGAAACTCTTGCGGTGGCGCATGGTAGAGCTTCATGTGCTTGCCATTGAGAGGAGGGAACGGGCTGTTGCCTTTGTGGTCCACCACCGTGTAAGCCCCGCCTTCGAAGACCTTCTGGATGATGTAAGGCCCCCGCCAATTGGGTTGGAGTTTCCCGCTTGGCTTGCCGGCAATGACTTCTTTTTCTTTAAGCATGACCAAGTCGCCTTTCTTGAATGCCCGGTGCTTGACTAACTTGTCGTAAGCACGCGCCATGCGAGCTTGGTAGATCTGCAAATGCTGATAGGCTTGAAGTCTTTTGCCTTCTAAAGAGGATAATTCCTCCAGCCTCCTTTCGACTTCAGACTGCTCCTGGCCGGGTAGGCCTGCCTGAACTGCCACTCGATATGAAGCCAGCTCAATCTCTACAGGGGTGATTGCCTCAGCCCCGTACACCAGTGAAAATGGGGAACACCCCGTAGGGGTTTTATAAACAGTCCGATAGGCCCAGAGGGCTTCGTGGACCTTTTCGCTCCAATCCTTTTTTCGGCCATTTATAATCTTTGCCATCAACTTGCAAAGTGTTTTGTTGAAAGCCTCCGCTAAACCATTAGCCTGAGGGTTATAAACCGAGGAGGTTCTCCAATCAATGTGGAATTTGGCCGCCAGTGCATACACTGTCTTGTTTCTGAAGGGCGTCCCATTGTCTGAAATAATTCGGCTAGGGACTCCGAATCTGTATATAATATGATATCTTACGAAGCGAGCCACTGCCTCACCTGTAACCTCTCGCAGAGGAATAGCCTCAGCCCAGCGAGAAAAATAATCTGTGGCTGCTAGAATGAATTTATGCCCTTGAGAGGATGGAGGGAATGGTCCCACTATATCCATGCCCCATTCTGCAAACGGCCATGTAGGAGCCGTTGGGTGTAAAGGACTTGGAGGCCTCCGAGGGATTGGCCCAAAAGCTTGGCACTGGTGACAGGTGCGAGCATATTGGTTACAGTCCTCGTACATAGTAGGCCAATAGAAGCCTTAAGTTTGATGTTCATCTTCATCTTCGTCCCGGCCTGGTGAGCCCCGCACAACCCAGAGTGGACCTCCCGCATGACGGTCCTGGCTTCCTTAAGTGAGAGACATCGCAAGAGCACCGGGTGGTCCTTTTCCTGGGCGAGCCTGAAGAGAATACCATCAAGCAACCGATATGACGCAGCCCTTCTAAGCAACTGCACCCTTCGAGCTCGTTCCGGAGGAAACTGCCCGTTCTTGATTTGTATAATTGGCTCGCGCCAATCTTCTTCCTCTGGATCATTTCCCTCTTCGAGGTGGTGAACCTCATAAATGGTGAGGCCCGATTCTTCATCAAGCATGCTGGGCATGAGCCTTCTGTGCCTGACTGTAATATTCAATTCACCGTCAGGTGGAAGCTTCAACGCGGCTGCTAACTTCGCCAACGCATCTGCCTGAGAATTACTTGCTCCTCGGCACATGGCTTATCTCAAAGAGATAGAACTTTTCTTTAAGCCTCATAACGGCCTCAAAGTAAGGGATCAACTCCTTTTTCCGCACATCATAATCACCGAGGACTTGACGGACAATGAGCTGAGAATCCCCGTACACTTAATACATTTGAGCTCCATTTCCAGCGCTAGCTGTAGCCCAATGATTAATGCTTCATATTCCGCCTCATTATTAGTCAATGACTTCATGAGAGCGCAGGAATGATGAAGTATACCCCCTTGAGGGGATACGAAGACTATGCCGGCGCCGGCTACAGAGCTTACGAGGCCGCCTGCCTTCTTAACGGTCCTAGATGCACCGTCAAAATACAACTCCCAACATGGTGTGCCGAGAGACAACACCTCTTGTTCAGGATGGAGTGAGACATCTGCACCCTCTTCAGCATCAGGTGGTTGCATCAGCTTCTCCTCGTCTGGTAGGTCGAAGTTGAGGAACGACTCCGCCGGCACAGGGTGTGCAGCAAGAAAATCAGCCATCCCTTGTCCCTTGATCGCCTTGCGTGGGACGAATGTAATGTCGAACTCCATCAAGATAAGAGCCCATTTCCCTAACCTTCCAGAGAGGACAGGTTGACTGAGTAGGTACTTGAGCGGGTCCCATTTAGAGATGAGCTCCACTCGGTGCGCTAACAGATAGTGCCGTAACTTTTTGACAGCGAACACCAAAGCAAGGCACATTTTCTCCATAGGTGAGTACCGACACTCGGGGCCGATCAGCTTCCTGCTGAGATAATATAGTGGCTGCTCTTTACCCTCCTCATTAATTTGGGCCAGGAGAGCCCCAAGGGAAGCCTCCATGGCTGCGATGTAAAGAATGAGAGGCTTTCCTCTGACAGGTGCCCCTAAGACTGGTGGAGTCAAGAGATACTCCTTGAGTTGTTCGAAAGCCTTTTGACAGCTCTCGTCCCAGATAAAGGGTGCTCCTTTTTTCATCAATTTGCCGAAGGGCATGCACCTTCCTGAGAGGTTAGAGATGAATCGCCTGATATAAGCGAGCCTTCCCTGCAGAGATCTGAGCTCCGTTATGTTCCTGGGTGGAGGGAGCTCATTGATAGCCCTGATTTTGTCAGGATCTATCTCTATCCCTCGGTATCTGACGATAAAACCGAGGAACTTGCCGCTGGAGACTCCAAAGGCGCATTTCATCGGATTCATCTTGAGCTGATATTGTCGAAGCCGCTCGAAGACCCGACGTAGGTCGGCTAAGTGATTAGCTCGCCTTTTGGACTTAACGACCAGGTCGTCGACATAACATTCGACAACATTGTGCAGCATCTCATTAAAGATTTTGGTCATTGCCCTTTGATATGTGGCACCGGCGTTTTTCAAGCCAAATGGCATTCTCTTGTAGCTGAAGATGCCTTTTGGGGTTCTGAAAGCCGTATGATCCTTGTCTTTGACAGCCATACGGATTTGGTTGTAACCAGATGACCCGTCCATAAAAGACAGGGCCTCATGACCAGTAGTCATATCCACCATCGTCTCGATGATCGGGACTGGGAAGTCGTCCTTTGGACAGGCTTTATTCAGATCCCGAAAGTCGATGCAGACCCGGACTTGGCCGTTCTTCTTTTTGACGGGGACTATATTGGCGAGCCACACAGGGTACCTGCATGGCTCTATAAAGTCCACGTCTAACATTTTGTCGACCTCCGCATTCACCTTCACCTCCAGTTCATGGCGCATGCGTCTCTGGGCTTGCTTAACTGGCTTGGCTGTCGGGAGTATCGCCAGTTCATGTTCTGCCACGGATGGATCAAGGCCCGGCATCTCTTTGTACGTCCAGGCAAAGCAGTCTCTGAATTCATTCAAGAGTTGCTGGTATGCCTGTCGTTCTTCCCCACTAAGGAGGGCACTTACAAAGGTGGGCTTATGTTCGCCATGAGTGCCAAGGTTGACCTCGACCAACTCATCAACAGTTGCTTGACCACCGTCTTCGAGCTCAGGTGGAGCTGGTTGGAGGTCAACGAAGTCTTCAGCTTCATCAGGGCTGATCTCGCAGATCTCAAACTCCTCTGGTATCACCAAGTCGCCAGTAGAGGTTGAGGAGATTTCTCCTGTCTGCGAATCCTCGCCGGACACTGACGGAGGAGACGCCATGGCTTCTGTAGACTCCTGATAGAGTTCTTCAGCCGCAGGCTCCTTTCGGGCCTCCTCACGAGAGGATGATAAGAGCCCTATGGCATTAATAGCATAATGGACCCGGAATTCTGGCTCCTGCTCATAGCCCAATCCTCGGGTGTCTTTGTGAGAAAATGGAGGTTGCCCCCTGACATGTGGAGGATTCCAGAGATTAGAAAAATATGTTTTCTGCGCAGAAGTTTGCTGCTGTGGAATCCCCTGCTTCATACACATGTGCTTGAGTCGGGCAGGCATATGAGCCATGGCTTGGATAGGCTCTGACACCTTGTCAGCTGGCGATGCCCACCCGAAGTCGTCCTCCGGCGGACTTGGCGGTATTTGGTCCCCTCTGTAGAAGACAATTGGCTGAACCAGGTGACGGTCTTTCCTTCGACCTTTGCGTATGTAAGAAACTACAAAGGTCTTCAATTCTTCCACCCCGTGCTCTTCCGTAACAAAGGGAAGTTGAATGCAATTTGGGGGCAGAGGTACACTGCAGTTGATAGCTTGACTGATGAGGTTGGCCTCAAAGTCAATCTTGCCTCTTTCTGCTTGCGTAGGCTTCGACGCAGGCTTGAGACTCAACTGGTGGAGCTTTAACATCTCACGATTGACCGTGAAGAGTTGGCTTCCTTCTGGTTCAGGTTCGACCTTCTGCTTCCCCTTGTCTTGGACTTTATCGGGGATTGAAATAGTGGGTTCCCCGAAGTATAGGGAGGCATCCGCCAGGTGGCATTCATTGGGGTGAAAGGAGCCTGGTCTGCAAAGACTGTATACTGCTTTCCCCCTTTTGAATATTTAAGGCATTGGTGCAATGTTGATGGGACGACCCAATTTTCATGCAACCAGGGTCTTCCCAACAACATCTTGTAGGATGTGTCAGAGTTGATGATGTAAAATATCGCCTTGGTGGTGAAGTCGCCCAGCACAAGCTTCACCTCGACGCGTCCAAGGGCCTCCTCGGAGCCCTGATTAAACCCCGAAATCTTGACAGCATTGACCTTTTGCAAGTAAGGTGCCAAATAAAGAGATTTGAACGTCTTTAATGGCATGATATTTACTGCGGCCCCTGCATCGACCAAGATTCGATTCACCTCATGGCCGTTGATTGTCCCTTTCATATATAAGGGACGATTGTGGCAAGGGGAAGCCAGTAGCATATCCTTGTCTGTGAAAACAATATTGGCTGCCAGAGCCTCATATGCTTGGGCTTGCAACTCTGCCACATGAGCCTCATACGCCTCGGGGTCTTGGAGCACCTTTACCAGAGCTTCTCGAAGATCCTTGCTCCAGGCGATAGCTTCCCATACAGTAATGCTAGTTGGGAACCGGCTCATATGTTGAATGATTTTACGGTCCGCCCTAGCGCGGATCTTGTCAAATGGGGGAATAAGTTCCTCCAGAGTCTTCGGAGCTCCATGGGGCTTCTCCTTTTTAGCCGGGCGTTGATCTTCATCTTGCATCTCCGCCGCTTCTTGAAAGAGTGGTGCCAAAGACACATCTGAGGACGACTGAGATTCGGCTGGCTCGGCATGACCCGAGGGACCTTCTCCCGAGGCACTGTTCGAAGGACCCGCCTGCTCAGAGCCGGCGTTGACGGAGAGTCATCCGTGGGAGCTTCTTCTCTCTCTGAGGAGGGAATTACAAAAGGGACGCCGCCCGTCCCTCGATTCTCCGGGGTTCTATCAACATTCTCCGAGGATGTAGGGATGAAGGGAACACCCCGTACTCGTGGCACAGGAATAGGGCCCGATTTTTCTCCTCTGAACATTATAACCCGGTCGGGGTCAAAGGACTTTCTCGCCCTCGACCGCGACCTCGACCACGTGCCCGCCGACTCCTCCCTGATCGGCGTTGATATGTAGCCATGGGTGCACAGCCTTCTCCGCCAGGAGCATTTATGTTGTCCGGGGGTGGAATGGCCACCATGTTGCATGACAACTCTCGCATCGCCTGCTCAAGGGCCTCAATAGTAAGCTCTTCGTCCTTATAAAACAGCAAGAGCTCTTCCGGAATTGGAATCCTCTCGCCGTCTTCAAGACGATGCAGAGTCTCCCGTAGCCAGTTGAGGAGCCGGGTCTTATGCCCAAACTTTTCCCAGGGGATGTATTTGTCCAACGTGACCATCCCAGTGGGGCAAGGTGGCACGTATTCCTCCAGTTGGTCAATAAGCTTTTGCAACCGTTGCACTGGAGTGAGTAGTTTGGAGGCCTCCATGGCGACTACCTGCTCAGCCTGCTTTTTAAGCCTCCTTTTTAGATTCTTTCTCCGGTTCTTTTCTTGCTTCTTAAGGCGAGCGACCTCTTCGAAAGAAGGAGGAGATGACTTTGCGGAACGAGGTTGCTTAACGCCACCACTCTGACTCCCGCGTTGCACTGGCCGTCTGGCACTTTGGCTTTCGCGGCTCTTCCTTGGGCCCACGCGGGTCCACTCCTCTGCCTCAGGGGAGGGTTGGAAAGTGGCCTTGATCGCCTGAGCAACTATTTCTGGCGGCAACTCCTGGAACTCCATCTGGCCGAAGTGGAGCCCCAAAGATTTTTGCGGAATCGCCGACTCTTTCTTTGCCGCAGGTTGAGGATTTGTTAACTTAGCTCCAGGCTGAGTCTTAGGCTCAACCTCTAGAACTTTGCGCTTGCCCTTATCATTGCTCTGCGGGCAGCTAGTGGCAACCTTCTCAAGGCGACCGGACTGCAAGGGGGCTTTGGCCGGCCCTTTGACGGGCTGCGCCGGTTGAGGCTTCTCCAGGCTTTGTAGCTTGGCTAATCCAGCCGGAGCCTCACCCTGAGGATTCAGGACCTTGGCCTTTCCTTTATCAACTGGCCGAGGACATTCTCTTATGACAACACCTGGCTGGCTCGGTTTGAGTTGAGCCCCAGGGCTTCGTCGTACAGCGCAGTCTCCCGGGCTCTGAGCCTTAGGCTTCTCACGAGCAGTCTTGTCCTTAGCGAGCAACGGGAACTCCTCATTTTGTCGAGGCTCGCTTGGGCGGGCCAACCGGGCAAAGGCCTCGTTCTCTCGCCGAACCTGCTGAAGAGTCTCCTTGGCGGCTTCTGCGAGGCGTAGCCTTGTCATAGAATTCCCCTGGGTATCCACAACCCCTTTCTGAATGAGAGCTTCAATGAAGTCTTGAACATCTTCACAGTGCTGAGTAGGGTGGGACACCCTCGCATGATACTTGCAATAGCGAGGATGACTCTTGGCCGTCTCGTTGTAATAAGACGGAGGGTCATATGCCAACACCCACCCATCCTCTAGAAGCTTGTCAAATATCTTCTCAGTGTCTTCCTTGGGAAAAGAACACTGATGGGAAGGTCGCTGTCCTGGGTACCAGAGTGTGGCCTCGGTTCCCGGTTGTCGGGAAACATTCCCTTCAGCAGAAGGGTCAGGCAGGTTGAATGCCAACTGCGTATGGATGACATTAACTGAGAACGTCATCGCCCCACGCGCATGTGGCTGTGGAGGGCGCACTAAGGAATCACCCATATCAACTATCCCTCGCCTGATGAAATCTTCCGCAAGGTCCTTGAAGGGTTGACAGTTGAAAATAATATGACCCGACGCCTCATGATAAGGGCAATAATCTTGATAGAACCGGGCTTCAGGTCGTTGGTGATTAGTTGCCACTGACGGGGTTACCAGCTCAGCACGGCAACACGCGAAGAAAATCTGTAGAGTTTGTTCGCGGTGAAAAGAAAATGGCTTTGCAGGTTCCGCCTCTTCTGACGAGCTTGATGAGTCCTCGGACAGCCAACCATTTGACCCTGACCTCTGTGAGACAGGTGGAAGTGGGTTTGCCTCTGCTCCATGAAGGTTTGTGAGCTGTTCACTCTGGGCTTGGGAAGAGCAGCGAGCTGATCATCCAAATAATGGAGAAACTGCAGCAACTCTCGCTGTTCTTGTCTCAGCTGGTGGATTTCCCGGCGGACTTTCCAGAGGAGCCTTCTTACAGCAAGGTGTTCCGCTCCTGGCCAGCACGACGACTCGGGAATGGCTTGAGGTTGCTGGTTTGAAGACCCAGCCTCGGCGGCGTGCAATGCTGAAACCGGTGCCGCCATATAAACCACATTGGCCGATCGAGTGGATCGACTCCAGTGGTGCGGCTGTGGAGGCTCAACCGCATGGCCTAACATGTTTATGAGACCTTTCTGGATAAGATCTTCGGCTATGTCTTTGAAGACATAGCAGTCTGTAATAGTATGTCCCAACCTCCGGTGATACACACAGTAGTTGGGATCATCCGTCTTGCCTACTTCTGCCGGCCTCCGCGGCTCTGGCAAGGAAAACAGCTCCTCCTGCATACACAAATCAAAGAGCATTTTTGTGTGCTCTTTCCTGAAGGAGTACGGCTTCTTCATATTCTCCGCCAAGGCTTCAGCGGCCTTCTTGACCTCCGACTTTTTGCCATTACCCTTCCCCTTAGCGCCTCCTTTCTCGCCATTTGTCGGGGAGAAATCCACTGCATTGATTTCTTTTCCCCCAACTGGGCGGTCCTTGGGGGCTTTGCCCTTGGCCGAGGAGTGTGTCGGATGGTCTGCGAAGAACATTTCGATCTCCGCGACCACCGAGTTGAGCTGATCAAAGCCCCGGATACTGGAACCCAAGAGCTTTTCACTAACTTCGGCCGCCAGACCTCGGCGACATATGGTAATAGCATCCTCCGGCGTGGGAGGGTTATCACAGTGCATGCTAACATCCCTCCACCTCTTGATGAAGTCGATGGCCGTCTCACCTCTTCTTTGTTTTAAAGCGCAAAGTTCCGCTAAGGAAACCTTACGCTCCGCGGTTTGGAACCGGTCCACAAACTTCTTCTGCATATCTGCCCAATCGGGTACCGAATTGGGCTTCAAACGGGAGTACCATTGAAAAGCAGAACCCGTCAAAGAAGTGGCGAAATACCGCAAGAGGTAGGACTCGTCCAAAGCCAGTTCGCCCATGGCGGTTACATAGTAAGCCAGGTGCTCATGGGGCGAACCCTGCCCATTGAACTTTTGCAGCTTCGGGGCCTTGGGGCAGTCCGGAGGGAGCTTCTTGAATTGGTGATGGAGAGGGTAGGGCACACTGTACAGATCGACTGTGGCCACTCCTTCACCATGCTGAGCGAACTTTGCTTCTACAATCCGCTCAATCATCTGCCGCTGAGCTGTCAAACTTTCGGCAGGAGTAGCAGAGAACCTCATATTAGGCTCCTGCTGAGGTACCTCCACTTCCAGGGCCACAGGAGATCTGGCCGCCATAGCCGACACATTAATAGTGGCCGGAGCTGGAGATGTTTGCTGCTCAACGCTTGCCGGTGCTGCAGCAGGTTGGGCAGGAGGCTCCTTATCGCGCAGGAGTGCTTGCAACAGACCTTTCAACTCCTGGTTTTCGCGCCGGAGTTCTTCCAGGGTGAGAGCTTGCATCCCCTCCGTTGTACCTTCCTCGCGAGGGAAAAGGCCCTCCCCGACAGCGCCATGATCATTATCCTGGCGCTCCTCCTGTCGTGCAGGGTCAGGCTGTGAAGTTCCTGCTAGAGGAACTGAGTCTAGCTGAGCCACGACCCGAGAGACGTGCTTCGACCTCCTCATAGCTTGTAATGGCTGGGTGAGGTCTTCCTGAGCCGCTTCCGTGTGCTTGTCCGTGGAGGAGGTGTAGCAGGTGAACACCCTGACAGTGTCATCTGCGACACGAGTTACCCGCCTCCTCCTCGGCGGATGCCGCACCGGGGGAGATATGTCCCCTAGCCGGTCGAAGACAGATGCTCGAGGGGCCGGACACTGTCGAGCATTGCCCCCTCTTGAATTGTCTGAGGTAGCCCAGGGGGAAGTCGGACGTACCGGCTTTGGCGGGGCGCGGCACTGCCCCCGCTGCCGGCGAGCGCCTGGCTTGTGAGAGGAGGAGGGCTTAGTCGACTTAGGAATAGAGGGGCCCTGCCCTGAGTGCGGCCCAGACTGGCGTGTACCTTTCTCAGCCCGAGCGCGTTTAATTGCCTGGGCCTCCTCCTTGGTGACCCATATCTCCTTTAGGTGGAGCTGATGCTCCTCAATTGGGTTGCCCCCAGACTTGACTCTGGGGGCCGCCACTTTGGGCCGGAGCGTGGTGACATTCTTTGCCTTCGCTCCCTCCTCTCGGATCTTCCGAAGGAGTTCGAACCGGTTGGAAGTTGGAATAGTGGGGACGTGTCGGTCCCGAGGTACAATCGGCTCGCCTCCATCGAGCCTGATACGGACGTCGCCGACGAGAATAGTCTTGCCGGAACGCGAAGTAGTGGCCACAGGCCGAAGTTGTTTCCTCGCGTGGCGTTGCCCCCGTTGAGCAGGGGCAACCGTCTCAGTACGGCTACCGCGACGACGAGGGCGGCGCTGTCCCTGTCGGGGAGGAGCCGTCTCAACAGTAATATGGTTGACCGAGAACACTCGGCCAGCTTGAGAGACTGAAGACCTGACATCTCCAGGCGTGGGCTTCATCGAGGGCCTGACACCCCCAGCCATGTTGTATTGTCCGGCCGACCTGACTCGGCCAACAGCAGATAAAGAGGGCCTAACACCCCCGGTAGGTATCTTTCGGACCGGGCGGACCCGGCCGGTGGCAGGAACAGAGGGCCTGACGCCCTTCAGAGCAGTTGCCTTGGCCGGAACAGCCCGACCAATGATAGGAACTGAGGGCCTGACGCCCTTCAGAGTAGTTGCCTCGACCGGAACAGTCCGACCAAAGGCAGGAACAGAGGGCCTGACGCCCCCGGCGAACACCTTCGAAGCCGGGTGAACCCGGCTTACAGCACGAACGGAGGGCCTAACACCCTCTGCAGCAGTCTTCTTAGCCGGAGCAGTCCGGCCAGCAGTTGGCACTGCGTCATCCTCAGTGATCGGAACTACCCCTAAGAAAAAAGGGGAACCGACCACCGGGGGAAAGTCGCCGAAAGCAATCGGCGTCGCCAGGTAGCCATACCTGGCGTGGGTAGCGATCACCTGCGGTCCATACGTCACCGCTGCCATTGTCGTGATCGTGATGTGACAGAGCGCTTGAAACTGGTAAGCAAAGCGTTCTTCCCTCGTCCTGTAAGAGGGAGAGCAATAAGAACCTCAAAGAGGTGCAAGCCTTCTGTTGTCAAAGAGAAGAAAGGCGGGAAAGGTCCCACCGGGCGTGCCAGTCTGTGAGACACGGAAAAAATCTAAAATCGACTTTTATCGTGGATAAAAGGTAGATTTTCGTTCTTTTTGAAAAGAAACACTCCTCTGCATAGAGAGGGTTCCGTGGGTGCGCGTCGTATCAGACGATATAGGTTCGAGTGCTGGACCTCTCCCCGCCGACCGGAGTCGGCGTTGATTTACATCGGCTTAATGTCCGAACACCCTTGATTAAATGACAACATGAAGGCTTAAAGTTCTTTCTCGAGGCTCTAACCAATAGAGTAGGTTTGCTTAAAACAGGACGGGGGAGCTGACGGGGACCCTGACTGAGCACGCTGAAGTGGGCCACTGGGGTTTAAGTGGCCGTCTTAGACCTATGGGTATTTTAGTAAATAACCAGACCAGAGGGATTTAGGAGTTTCTGGGCTAGGGTAGACATAAAGCCGGGTTACTGACCTTCTAAGGCTCTGAGGCCCTTTTCAGAATGTTTGGGAGGCCATTAGATCACTTCTTAGGTCGCAGGGGTATTTCGGTAACTTTACCAAACCCTAGGCCTAGGTTTAAGATGACCCTCGAGCGCTGGACTGAGCCAACAGCACTCCCAGACCAAGCCGACAACGAGAGGTTCTAGAGAAGACACTCATGGGTTCAATTGCTTGGAAGTAGGGGGAAGTATGCACGCTCTTAGAGAGTCGGGGTTTATATGCAATATTGCATTAACGAAATGTGCCGGGCATAATAAGGTGCTCTTATAATTTTGCATGAGTACAGAGGGTGTCGACGAATTATCGACAGTACATACATCCGCATCATGGCGGGAAGTAGGGGCATACCCCTAATTACAAAAGTCGCAGGGTAAAACTGCAATTTACAGGACTTAGGCCTTTCAAGACCTTGAGGAGGACATTTTTACAATTTGTCATCGTAATGACATGATGACATAATGACATAATTGCATAAGTCCGTCACTCTGTTGTATAACGCATTACGAACACAGGCCCGTTGAAGGGCATAATTGTAAATATACCCCGTAGGGGCATATACACAAGGCCCGGGGACTTACCCCACTCGGACCAAAAACAACGAACCACTTGAACTTGAGGTCTAGGCAAGTCCACCTTTCCTCCTCTTTCTTTCCCGTCCTCCTTCAATGGGACCCATAGGGTCTATTTATAGAAAGTAGGGAACCGGCCCGGGGGAAGTGGGACCCGGGCGGGTCAAGGCGACCCCGGGCGGGTTCCTTTCCCTCCAAAAATCAATTTTTTTTGGAAAACGGGCAGTTAATAGACTAAACCGGATGCGCAGCACCCCGGGCGGACCCGCCCGGGGGCGCGCGGTCCCGGGCGGACCCGTCCGGGGTGGGCAGACCCCGGGCGGGTCTGCCAGCCCGCGCGCAGCCGCGGGGAGACCCGCCCGGGGGCCTTATACCCCGGGCGGGTTCCCCCCTCCCCGGGCAGTCTCCTTCGCTTCTTTTTAAAATTCTCCGTACGGCTCCGACAGCGACGTTTCCGCACTTGACTCCACGTGGGAGAGGAAAAGCCTTCTCCACGCCTTGTTCGTTGTCTTCCGCGCCTCGCTCGTCCGTCGGGGAAGGAGTTTTCGATCCTACGAGACGTGATACACGCCGTCGAGGTACCCAAAACAATGTGCATAGCACGTCTTCACACCCTTAGGGCTTGGGTTGATTGATTAAAACCCGGCACCACATGACTATAATAGTCTCCGTGGGTTTATCGCGGGTTCTCCTCGCTTCCGCGGGATAGAACGGGTTGGACTGAGCCAACACCGTAAGCATGGGTTTTTGACGCACACATGCGTACATATATAAACATATATATACATTTATTTTTTGGTTACAACAGTGGCATAGGCCTCGGCCTTGCAAGTGAGAGATGCGACGCTGGTGGGTCATCTTCCATGCCACACTCTGGGCCTTATGGGGTGAGAGGAATAGGAGAATCTTCGAGGGAGAAGCCACTATTCCGGAAAGAATTGGGGATTGTGTGGGGGATAGGACTAGAGAATGGGCAAAAGGTCTTGTGTAATGTAGATGCAGGGCACTCATCCCTTTTGACTTTTTTGGGGGGGATAGGGATATACACACCATCTTGGTGTGATCTTTTTGTAAAGGGCATGCAGGGATATGTTGTGAATTTCACATACTGCAGTTGTAAATCCTTCTTTTCTTATTAATATACTGAGTGGTACCAACCACTTAAAAAATGAATGATACATTATTTATAGGTTAGTTCCTACTCTGTTTGTGGCATTAACAGCAAAATAGCCTCATTAAAGAGTGATTCTTTATGGCCATTCCAATGAAAAGTTTATAGTATGTTGCTTGTTGCTTGTTCACCTGATTATCCTCTAATAATTCTTTATGGGGGTGGGACATCTATTTTCATGAGCAAACGATGGTAATGGAAGTAATAAAGTTTGTTTATAGACTGCCCTCCATCGATAATTTATTTAACAGAAAATATTCTTGCAGAACCAGAGCAAAAGTCTGAATGGCTGTTGTTCTGTATGTGTTATTTTGTCTCCTTCCTTGTTACCTGATAGTTTTACTGGATTTTTTTTTAAGTGGGTAATACCACTAATGTATTAAATAAAAAAGGGGCCTATACAAGTATAGCCAATCCAAACCCAAAAACACCCTATACAAAAGAAGACCACACTAAGACAATGTGTAGCACTCTAACCCCCCAGCAAAAAAAAAAATGGTAGAGATGAGGGAATTAACATTACAAAGAAGTTCAGCCTATTCCCTCACTCTATCACAAACAAAATTAACAACATTGTCCTCGGCTCTAGCCTCCCTCTTGAAAATGAGATTGTTCCTTCCCCTCCATAGCGTCCAGAGAGTGACAGAGAGAATGAGCCACCAAACATGCCTGTCACCCCTAAGGGGCCAGCTCTTGCCTCAATGCTCAATCAAGTGCTGCACCCTTGTCTGTTGGCCGAAGATGCAACTTGCCTTCCTAGCCAGCTCCCTCCACACCCCTTGTGAGTTGGTACAACCTACAAACAGGTGGTTAAGGGTCTCGTCGTTCATCCCACAAAGGCAACAAGTCGACTGGATATCCGGAAGAAAGCAGAGTAATCTATTTCGGGTAAGAAGCCTCCCACGGGAGATCTTCCAGGTTAGGATCTTCCCCTCAGTTGGCTCTTTGGTCTCCAAACCTGAGAGAAGAGGTTGTGGCGAGTACCTCCATCCGAAATAATGGCGTAGGCCGATCTCATGGAGAAGGAGCCCTCTCTATCCCACCTCCACATTCACTCATCCTCACTGTCTGGCAGAGGGTGGAAGTGACGGAGGAAAGAGAGGAGGTCCTGAAGCTACGCCACGGCACCACCTCGTCTGGCCTGAGATCCCTCCTGAAGGTCGGGGCCCAAGTGCCTCCTGAAAGGAGGGAGTCAAAAGCCTGGGAGACCACCCCGATGGGTCCGCAACAAGTGCAAAGAGGCTAGGGAACAAAGCCTCCAGGGAGAAGTCACCACATCATCTTTCCTTCTAGAAAAATGGCTTTGACCATCTTTTCCTAGACGGACATGGACCACGGAAGCAATAACATCCCTGCAAGACAAGATATCACGCTAGAGTGGTGAAGTCCTGTGGCGTGGGGGAAGAGCCAAGTCCCAGACTCTCCTCCTCCTATAGTATCTCTACCTGATCACCTGAGCCCACAACACATCCTCAACCTTCCCCAGTCTCCACAACCACTTGCACATAGTGCTAAGTTAAAACCCTTGACATCTTTGATCTTCAGACCTCCCTCCCCCTTGCTAGAGACAATCCTCCCCCAGGCTAATGTCATGATAACCCCTGCATCTCGCTCCACTGCCATGCCAAAAGAAGTTGCTCTGGATCTTGTCAATCTTCTTCGCTACCATCTTCGGGACCCAGAACATGGAAAGGAAGTAGATAAGGAGACTATCCAGCACTGATTTGCACAAAACTAGTCTGCCTCCATAATATAATACGCCTTTCAACCAGCCAACTTGGATTCATATCTCTGGATAATTGGAAGTCAATCTGAACAGTGAAGGGAACCTGGGGTAAGTGGGAGACCCAGGTAGGAAATAGGAAAATCTCTAATCTTACACCTAACAAGTAGGCCGCCCTCTAGAGACTCCACTCCTTTACATTCACCCCTACCACCAAGCTCTTGTTGAAGTTCACTTTCAATCCAATGACCTCCTCTAATAATTCCGGCAAAACCATGACCATCGTAACTTGCTATCCATCCTCTGCCACGGACAGTATATTGTCATCTGCATACTGCAAGTGAGTAAGAGCGGTCCCCTCTTTGAGCACCTGGATGCCCCTAATCAGCCCGACAGTCTCAGCACTCACCACACCCTGCTCAGAACACTAGTCACAGGCACAAAGAGGAGAGGGGGAATAGGATCTCCTTGACGGATCCCCCTACCACTATGGACGGCTTTCCATTGACAAGAACCACAAAGGAAAGAAAAACTGACCCAGCCAATCCATCTCTTTCCCAAGCCCATCATCTCTAGCACATCAAACAAGCACTGCCAATGTACCCTGTCATAAGCCTTCTTGAATTCCAGCTATAGGACCACCGCTTTCTTTCTCTATGATTTCATGGCAAATAAACACTCATGAGTCACCAAGAAGTTATCCTGGATATGTCTCCCTCTAATGCAAGCACCTTGGAAGTTGTTGGCCAGCCTATCCATGACACTGGCCAATCTCCCTGCTAGCAGCTTAGTGATGATCTTGTAGGCTATGTTATCAAAAGCGTGCCTAGGTGCTCGCCTTGGCGTTTTTGAGGTGAGGTGGCCCTAAACCGTCTTGATTTTGCTTCAAACGCCTCACTCCCGGGAGGGTTGGTCCCAGGAGATCTTGATTGAGTTACCCTATGTATTTTCGCCTCAAATCTTGATTGTATGTATGTATTTCCACCTTAAATCTTGTTTGTTGTCAATTTTTTTGAAAATCTTGATTGTATGTATGTATTTTTTGTGATATTTAGATAAATATTTATTTTTTTGTATTATATATATTTATTTTTAATAAAATGCCTTAAATGCTAGGCGATCGCGTAGGCATTTGAGGCATGAGGCGACCCCTTGGTCACCTCGGTCGTCTCACGCCTTTGACTACATAGCTTGTAGGTCCCATTCGGCAAGCTAATGGGTCTTGAGTCCCGAAAATCTTGAGCACCTGTCTTAGGGATGAGGACTAGGAAGGTTTGATTGATACCCCCCCTCCCCCAAGAGAACTCTCCCTTCTTGGAACTCCCTCACAGCCACCGCTAGGTCATCCTTGATGACCTCTCAATTTACTGGATTTGCCTTGAGTAAAAGGACAAATACTTGTTTCGGTACTTTTTTTTCAAGTAAAAAGTGGTATTTACTTGTAATTTATCAAGAATCAATGGTGATTATGCATCCAACATTCCAACATCAGTAATATATCGAAGTTAGGTAACTCTAACACCAAACTTGAGGATGGGAAAGGGGAGAAAAGGAAGAAAAAGAATGCTGAGAATCAAGTACTCATATTGTGACTGGATGACATTGAAACATGTTGTAGTTTAAAAAAGTGGCAAGAAATGCTTAGCAGCTTCTCAGAAGTGGTGAAATTACACTGATTCTGTTTTTGTTTTTTTTAATTTTGGTGTGCTTATCATATAGAAAAGTGATTCTTTCTTCTCTTTAATTATTGGATTTCTAATCACCGGGAAACTAGATGCAAATCTGTATTAATGAACTTGTCTTGATTTTGCTGTGTTTGAAACAAGACCTTTTAAATCTGTGCAATAATTGAGCAACTTCTTTGATGCAGAGGCCTGATCATATTTCTGGGCTATCAGCTGTTGCTGATAGTGAGAGCTCTGCAAGTGGATCCCCATGCTGCTCAAATTCATCACAGCAGAAGCTTTTGTTCACCGATTTGAAGGATGGGCGCAGAAAATCAGTAAGTAAGAAGGGCAATGATTCTTCAATCGTTGACTCCTTCCCTGAAAGAACACAGGCGGGTGACCTTTTCTGTACAGCAGCCAGAGGACGTCGTCCACCACCGGTCAGATATTTTCAGGACAAAGAACTTCTAGTGCACTATGTCCTTTTCCTCTGTTTTCTTTGGCAGTGTGCAGATGGGCAAGTTTTGTATCGAACTTGCACTCTATCAAAGCACACAATATCATCCCATTGACAGTAGGGATTTGCATATCTTTTTGTGGTTTCTCTTCTGCATCTGTAGCTTTACAGTGTGGATTTTAGTAACTGCAGAGCCAGAAATATTATATTGTTGGCAAAGTCAGCTAATATTATTGTTACAAAACTATAGGAATTCATTTTAAACAGCTTTTGGGGGCATCATTTATGGATATCTTAAATTTGGTGACCAAACAAAGCTTCAAAACTTTCAGTGGGGCACAGTTTGGTATTAATTAAATCTCTGCATATAAAAATCTAACGAGAAGGATATTCAGGGAATGCATTAGTTTATAGTTCAAATAATCTTTTAATCAGTGTAGCTCACTAGCTTTGTCCTTTTGTCACCTGTAGTATGTGATTTTGCTGTGGTTGGGAGAAGAGCATGACTCTGAAATTGTAGGCTACATGGCAACCAACAAAACCTTGAGTTTGACTTAGAAACCAATTGAATTTTATTTGGGGGCACATCTGAACTTTGGAGTTGAGTGAGAATTGTGAGCTGTTGTGCCTTCCATTTTGAACAGTGGAAATAACAGTAAGCTGGGGAAGAAGGTTGACAGGGTTGGAATTACCTGAAATTCCTCCTCCGAGTTTTGTAAAATATAATGGTTTTAACTGGCTTGTGAGATATTTTCTTCTAGTATCATTTCTTAAGGCTAGAAATATTTCCTGAGACGTGAATTCATGATTACTCAATAATAGTCTGAGATCATGACCATCAGCTATCCAAGCAACCTGGCCACCATACAGTTATGATGATCCATTGTGTACAAGGTGTATTGAGTTTGAGTTTTACTTGCTGCACCGGGCCTGGTGCAGCAAGGCCCATGTGGATTGCACAATGTAATCCCATGGCACCATTTGGATGCCCCCACATGGATCTCTCTGACCTCTTAAATGCACAGCCACTTCATGTGTGCATCAGCGGACATGGGGGCATTCAATTTCAAAAGAAAATATTTGCACAATTTTTTTTGATGCTCTGGAGAGCCTCCGGATGCTCTCGAGTGCATGTAGCATCTGGGTGCCTCGAGTGCCTCCAGACTCTTGAGCGCAGTTGGATGCTCTCAGTCTCACAGAAATGTGCTCGAATATATCTAAAAAGATTTATGTGGGCAGTCTTTTTTTGGATCGCATGCACCCATGTGCGCTGATGCACTCATGATGTGGACACACATTTAATGGCACAAGCAGCCCCATGTGGGGGGCATCCAGATGGTGCCACGTGATTGCATGGCACAATCCACATGGGCGTTGCTGCAGTGGGCCCACCTGGCACAAAAAGTGAAACTCACTAAGCTTTGACATTCGTTTCTTCATATGTTGGTTGATCCTTGCCAATATATAGTACCTTAATTTGTTTATCTTGGTGACATTGGATTTGGGCCATTGCCTACCTGTTTCTATTAAAAAAAGGCCAGTACATCGAGGTGCTAGATTATGGCGACGATGGCACAATGGAAGGTGCAGTGCAGTCCTCTTTGGATTTTGATTAGCAGATGTTGCATTTCTCTGAACTGCATCCACCATTTTTCGACGAGGAAGCACCTGAGTGTTTCATGGTGAAACTGTGTTGCTGATGGTCTTTGTGTGAAGGGTTTTAGATCTAAATTGTCATTCTGACACTGTTATCTCAAGGGAAAATGATCTGCCTGCGAAACCTCCTAATATTTGACCTTTATTTATGAAGCTTCTGTTATTGCATATGGAAAGTGGGTCATTACGGTTTTGGTAAATTAGCAAAACTTTTCGGTTTCTGACTATATTTTTGCTTCCGTGATTGCTTGTGTCAAAAGTTAATTGACCACTTACCTTTGGAAAAAGGCTGTAGTTTAACACTGATATTACATGGGCCTGGTGCATGGATAAAATTATGATGATTGTGCAAGTATAGGCTTATTTTTGTTAGTACATAATTTCCTATCCCGGAAAGTTTATATGGAAGGCAAGCTTTTGTCTGTGTGCACTATGCAGACTGGTACAACTATTAATGACCAAATGGACCTGATGCAAGAGCAAGTGAAAATGTTAGGTGGTGAGGTAGCACTCTGTACAAGTTCATTGAAGAGAATGTCAGAACAAGCAGCAAAGAATCCTGAAGATTCTCAGATTCAGGCATGTCAACTATTTTGAAGTTCTATTACCGGGTTTGACCCTTTTTGTCAACTAAAAATTGAGTACTGCTCTACTCTTGTATTAGGAACATATGCGGAAATTAAAGGATGAAATCAGGGAAAAGAAGCTGCAAATGAATGTTCTTGAGCAGCGGATGGTTGGCTCCTTTGAAGTTAACCCACATTCATTGAATAATGCTGAGATGTCTCAAGTAAGAATGTGCACTATGTTGCAAATGAAAACTGATGTGGATGACCAAATATTTTTCTAATAGTCTCGAGTCTCATGCATGTTGTGTCTTTTCTTTAGGCTCTGTCCAAGTTGGCTGCACATTTGAATGAGAAGACATTTGAGCTTGAGGTTTGCTTGCTAGATCTTTCTTTTAGTGTTTTTCTGTTTTTTTCTATTTGGATTTGACACCTATATAGTCTTATATCAGAAGACCACTCCTAATTTAACAATTAATTTATAACCTAAAAATTTAAGTCGTTCAATAGACACACCAAAATATTTGAAAAGGGCCCTTAATTGTTTTGAAAAGAAATCTCCAAGAAAGGGTCCTTATGGATAGATTATAGGGAATTTTCCAAAATTTGAGTAGATTACATGTGTGCATATTTTCTGCCATTCAGTCCTGACTGTTTTATTTTGTACTTTTTTTCATGGTGATTATCTAAGATCATGTCAGCAGACAATAGGATTCTAAGAGAGCAGTTACAGATGAAGGTGAATTTGTACCATAGATTTGGATTCTCTTTTTCAGTATGCTTTAATTACAAATTGTAACAGGTCTTGTGAATCACATGTCAGATATCCGAAAATGCTGAGATTCAAGAGACAGTCCTAATGTTAAGGCAGCAGCTCAACTCCTTGTTGGACAAAGGCTCCGACACTCAAAACCAAACAGCAGAAAGTGAGGTGTATAGCCTTGGGAACTTTTCAGTTGAGTCCTCCAAAGCAAATGGTGCATGGGAGGATGCATCTCTTGAGGAAGCAAATATGGATGGAAACACACCTAAGAGCATTTCGAGCATACCTGGCAAATTCTCACATGAAGACTTTAGAGGCAGCAGTTGCGACATGTCCTTAAAATCTCAAGTGCTTATGCAGGTGATCACTTTTGCACCTTGTTTTCCCTAATTAATGGAAATGTTCATTTTTTCACCTTTTCTTGATCTAGACATCTGCTGCTATTTGATACTGGCTACTTGAACAAATTTCGTCTTTTCAATTTAGGCTGCTGAGATAGAGAATCTTAAACAAGAGAAGGTTAGATTGGCAGAAGAAAAAGATGGACTTGAGATTCATAGTCAAAAGCTGGCTGAAGAAGCTTCTTATGCTAAGGAATTAGCTGCAGCTGCTGCAATTGAGCTTAGAAATTTGGCTGAAGAGGTGACAAAACTCTCTTATCAAAATGCAAAATTAACTGCTGATTTCGCAGCAGTGAAGGACACTGCTTCTGGCAGAGTTCACTCCCAGAGGAACAACTTGTATGATGGAAAGCAAGATGCCTGTCTGAAGAAATCAGATGGACTTCTGGTTGAAGAGCTGCAGAAGGAGGTTCTCACAAGATCTCAAAGAGAAGCTTTTCTTGAAGCTGCTCTGTCACTGAGAGATAAAAGAGAAGCTGAGCTACAGCAGAGAATTGAGGAGGCAAAAGGACGTGAAGAAGATCTAGAAAATGAGCTAGCAAATATGTGGGTACTTGTTGCTAAGTTGAAAAAAGCTGAAACAACTTCTGTCGAGACATTACCTGAGAGAGATAAGGTGCCTGAGCTCCCATCAAAATTACAGAATGGCTTTCATTCATCTAATGGTAATGCTGACATGAAATTGGGGGACAAGATGTTGCTAACTGCAACAGTTGACACCTCAAGTTCACCGGAAGAAATAAGAGCTGCTTATGAAAATGAGAAAAGGAAGTGCAAAGAGCTGGAAAAGGTTGTGTCTAGGTTGAAGGTATGGCATGTTCCCTCACGTGCAACAGCATCACCAGTCTTGTTTTTTATTAATTCCTTTTTATTTTGGATAAGTACCTTTTTTGTGCAGTCAACTCTTTCTATTTGCTTATCATTTATGAGAGCTCTTATTACTACAGTTATAAGTGCCACACACAATTATGAATACTGGCTCTTTTGAAAATGACGCACTTGGCTATCAATATTTTAGTAATTGCTTTCATAGGTTAGGCGCTAAAATTTTGCATGGCTGTATATATCACTTACTGATTGTACCTCCTATAATGCTTTTGGTTGATGCGTTCCAAATTCAAATGAAATCTTTTTCAGAGTGAAGATCTTGGCAGTTTGGGTGTTGCAGTGCTGGAGGAACTTCAGAGTTTTCATGTTGAGGCATTGTCAAAAATATGTCAAGAAAAGGTGATACTTTGTGTTTGAACTTGTCCTTTGGACTCATTTTTGTGATGCTAGGGTGAATTTCTATTATTATCTACTTATGTTTCTTCCTGGGATTCCCGCTGCAGAATTTTTGGCTCAACTTATTTTCCATCTATATTTGGCTTGTTTGTTTTCTTACTCATGTAGATTGCTCATCATGCTGTTGGTATATAAGATGAGGATGTAGTCTGAAAATTTGTGTTCAGTTATTTTTTATGTAACTGTTTTACCATAAATTGTACAGGCAATCTGTTTGACTTCTTTTTAGTATTTGTTACCAATAATTGAACATGTGAACATGCGCAATTAGGACACTTTATCCAATTGAAAAATGCCAAAAATGAAAACTAGAAGATGTTAACACTCCTAATGTTTGCTGTGCTAGAGATTTTGAACTGGGAATACATTCTACCTCATAGGACCGTGCAATTTAATCACTAAAGCTAACATTTCTTTTCTTGTCTACACATTGTGTGAGAAGTTTGCTTGCCTGGTCCATGGTTGCTACGCCATAGGCATTTGAAACTACTTGCTATTTCCTTGCTTGTATGCAATGAAAGAATTTTTTTTTTTGGGGGGGGGGGTGTGGCTATAAGTTGTGGGGGATGCTTTGCTGGTATATGTGAACCACTTGCTGACAAAAGTTATGCTGACATGTCCACATCAGCATGACAAGATTTTTTCTATTTTGCCAAAGGTTACGGAATACATGCCCAAGTGTTGAGGGGTTTCGACAATGCTTTCTGGCTATCCCCCTCGTTGATAGTACTAAGCTAAATGATGCAATCTTGTACTAAATGAAAGGGGAGAATCACTAGTTAGTCAGCGCTCAAGCCCAAAAACCTGATATGACGGCAAGTCTTTCACTCTCTTTAACTCCTTTTTCCGTTGCTAAGGCCAAAATTCAGTCTAGTCATACTCATATATATGCTCTTATCCTAGTGTGGGTAGTGAGATTCTCTTATTGAAGTATTGGAACAACCACATTGTCAGGAGGTAGGCTAGAGCCGAGGATACAGTGATGAGGGAATGGGCTGAGATCCTTTGTAACGTGAATTCCCAAAACTCTACTGTTTTTGCCTTGTTGGGGGATTAGAATGCTACACTGTCTTAGTGTATCCTTTTGTATAGGGGTTTTTTGGGAATTGATACTTGTACATCCCCTTTTTATTTAATACATCAGTTGTATTACCCACTTTCGAAAAAAAAACTCTTAATTGAAACATTATATTGATAATAGGGTTTCGGAGCCTTTCGTCTGTTATTTCAAGCAATCTTTACTCCTTTGATACTGCATATTATCATGTGATGGAGAGCTCATGTACACCTTATAGCAATTCTTTTTCTGTTGTTCACTATCAATTGTGCTCCATGAACGGTTTCTCGTCACATTTGTAGATCATATTTTTGGATGGCTTAAATATTCTAATTATTATTCTTTCTATTTTGTTTCATAATATGCAGGTCACGAAACGTTTGTTATAGTTAACCGTGTTTGCCCTGTTTGGATTTATAGGTAAGCAGATAATATTCTATCAATAATTGCCAGAAAATAATCTTGCAAAGGACAAGGTAGATTTTGGTTAAATATGTTTCTTAGTGACGTCTTTGTTGTGCTGGTCACGAAACGTGGTTTATAATCCAGTAGGTTTGTCCTACTTTGGATTAGAGGTATGGGAACTCATCCCCGCATTTATGTTCTATCCATGAGGAACACTTTTTGTTCATTACGTTTCTTGATGATATGTTTGTTTCTCTTGCACAGATGGGACTCTTGTACAGATTTCCGCGGGTAACCCGTGCTGTATATTAAGCGGGGAAGATTAAAAATTCCTTCCCCCATTTTTGCGCCTGACATGGCCAGATTGATGTAATGGAATATTATTGCTCTCTGAGAGTTTTTGATGTATGTATTTGTGCATTTCGCATACGAGCATTCACTTGAGAGGGGTAGAGCATTCTGTTCCAAAAATGTGCAATGCATTTTTCGGTTTAATTGTTGACAAAGTGTACTTTCAGTTTAAATGCTGGCTCAGTTCTTATTCTATTCACCGGCAATCTGGAACTCAAAGATGTGTTAAGTGGCAGGGAGCTCTGTTAAGACACCACTGGCGCTGTCAAACTGAGCGGGGCAGAAGCCTCCCACAGCCATCGCCACGATTTGCGCTGTCCAATAAAACACAAGCTCGCCGGATAGGTATCCCCACCACACAACACAAACCAGCAAGAGCATCATCGCAGAAAGGCGGTTCCGGACTTGGGAATGAAGCACTTATCGCGGACCCATCCAATATGCTCATTTTTGTTGTGGTAAACAACCGTGAGATCCTGCATACTTGTATAAGAAGAGAGGCGTAGTTGGCGTTAGTTGGCCCTTACCGTCAAACCCTGTTGCTGATAACGCTAGAGGAAGCCGTTCGTTTAGACTCCTTGTTACCGATGATTTGGGCTGCCATTGTGTTTGGGTTGGTCTAACGGGTTTACGGGTTTGGCTTGATTTTGGGTTGAGTTGTAAGATCTTTTTTAATCTGAGAGTTTTTAGTAGTCCTAGAATTTGGCTTGACTAGATCTACGGTCGGGTTGGATTTTGAGTTTGACTTGTGGGTGGATCTTTTTTGTTCTCTTTTTTATCCATTTTAAATTTTAAAAATTATTTAATTTTATTTAATTAAAAATTTAAAGCGCTCTTTTTATATAAATTATGCAATTAATATTAAATTTTTAAATAATTTAGTGAGATTATAACTTTTATATTATTAAATATATTAATTTTTATATTTTTATTTAAGTCATCTCCTTGTCGGGTTAGATTTTAACAGAATTATATATATATTTTAATAATATCGTATCCGATCTGAACTTGATCTCATCGAACATAAATTGAGCTTGGGTCGTGTTATGATTTCAACCTTGATAAATCGGGTTCGAGTCGGATTGAGTTAAGCCCTGGGCAGACGTTGCCGTTCTTCTGAAAGAGGAGATCAAATGCTTAGTTTGGTCGGTATCCTGCTGCCCGAGCCTGGCTCGTCTCCACACTGGACCCAGGTGACCTCGCTGCCGCTGTCCACGTCGAGGAAGTAGGCCTGCGGCGGGTGGTACAACCTTCACCCCCAGGCAAATAAAGACGTCCTAACAGTGCAGTATATCTAAAAAGATTTACGTGGGCAGTCTTTTTTGGAATCGCATGCACCCATGTGCGCTGATGCACTCATGACGTGGACGCACATTTAATGGCACAAGCAGCCCCATGTGGGGGGTGGGGCATCCAGATGGTGCCACGTGATTGCGTGGCACAATCCACATGGGCGTTGCTGCAGTGGGCCCACTTGGCACAAAAGGTGAAACTCACCGAGCTTTGACATTCGTTTCTTCGTATGTTGGTTGATCCATGCCAATGTATAGTGTACCTTAATTTGTTTATCTTGGCGACGATGGCACAATGGAAGGTGCAGTGCAGTCCTCTTTGGATTTTTTATTAGCAGATGTTGCATTTCTCTGAGACTGCATCCACCATTTTTCAACGAGGAAGCAGCCGAGTGTTTCATGGTGAATGAAACTGTGTTGCCGATGGTCTATGTGTGAAGGGTTTTGGATCGAAATTGTCATTCTGACACTGCTATCTCAAGAGAAAATGATCTGCCTGCGAAACCTCATAATATTTGATCCAAAACAGTGAGAGATAGATTTATAGAGAGGGAGAGAGAGGTACCCTCGAATGCACAAACAGTGAGAGATAGATTTATAGAGAGGGAGAGAGAGGTACCCTCGAATGCTCTCCCAAATGACTACAGAAGGATACTCCAATATGATAACAGTGAGAGAAAGATTCCATCCTGATTCTTCTCTTCCTATTTCTCTGAACATTCTCCTCTCGGAGCGTTGTTGCCATGTCTCATGCTCTTGACTCTCCACCTCTTTTATTTTCTCTCTCCAACTCTTCATTTACTCTCCTGACTTAAACATCGAAAAATTATTTTACGAGAGAATTCTTTCTTACGTCTCTTCTCAGTGATTGTAAATTTTCTCAGAGTGACCGACCACTCTTTTCTACCGAACAAATCTTAAAGAAGCAGTGCAAAGCAAAGAGAACACCTTTTAACCTCTACAGAGATTGTAATCTATTGACGTAAATGAATAAAAGTTTCACTTGGTTGCCTGCGTCAAAATGTTTGAGATACCCGAAATGTCTTCCACTCCGTTCACCAATCAATGGCCCACCACCACCCATGACTCTTGGCATCTCCCGGGTTGTAAAACAGAGGGAAAGGAGGAACTCCGGGGGATCTTGTAACGCTGACGGATATCCACCGAAACTCTGGCGTTTGCCCGTTTGGCACACCGGTTCCTAGATCCAAGAGAAGCTCAGGGAATTTGACATCTCACCATTACCTGAGTTAACAGTCCCCTTACCTCCACTTTGATTGAGACTTATTTCAAAGGTAACTCACTTTTAACCCTAAACTCTCTCTTTGATTGGTTTTGATTGGCCAAATTCCATAACCAGATTATTAGTGGATTAACTTTGGATTAAGTCTGAGTTTTTAACTCCACCGAGAGGTGAGACAAGTTAGCACGGTTGGACTTGCAAACCAAAGCCAGGCTAAATGTGACCCACTAATAAACCAGTGTGAATTAAGTAACTTTGGAAAAAATCAACCTTCTATCAAAATGGAGCTTAACATTTGGATCGAGACCTTTGGGTCTTCCATGGACAGCTTTTGGTCAGTGGACGGGAAACTGAAAGGGAGGTCCACCATCGGACCACCGACACCCAATGTCCCGAGAAGATTAGATCATTGAGTAGAAATGATTGTCATTGATTCTGAAAAGTTGTGCAAGCCGACCCTCCCTGGAGAATCTACGTATGTACTCCATTATATGAGTTCTCATATTCTCTAGAATTTTATACATAAATGTCATCGTTACCGGTGAAATCACATATATATCACTTTTCAAAATATATTAATACGTATATATCATTGTTGTTTTAAAAAAATTGTAAATATATCATGTCTCATGACATATTTGTAAAATTTTTAAAATAACATCGATATATATATATATATGACACATTTATAATTTTATCTATAACAATGACATTCATGCAAGAAAAAAAATCTATTCTATACACCTACGATCAGCTAGTCCAAAGAGATGTGTAAGTGGAAGAGAGTACGGTGTCAGGACACCACTCCCGCTGGCCAACGGAACCGGGCAGAGAGCTTCCGCAAAGCCATCGTCACGATCTGCGCTGTCCAAGTAAAAACACAGAAAAGGTCGCTGGTTAGGAAAAAGCCCCCCCCTCCCTCCCATTGCCCACCACCAAAAACACACTAACAGCAAGAACCATCATCGCAGAGAGGAGGTTCCGGACTTGGGAAAGACGTCGCAGTTGGCGCGGGCCCATCCAATCTGCTCCTTTTCGTTGTCGTAAACCACCACCAGATCCTGCATACATATATCTGCGGGATGCCCACACAAGGAAGAAACGGCAGTGTTGGTGTTAGTTGGTTGGGGGTCACCTGTGAAAAACCAGCTATTCTTATTGATAGCGCCAAGGAAGCAGCTTTCTTTAAGCTCCTTACCTCCAATGATGTTGAGGTCGTGAAGTCCCGCTTCCGTGCCGTCGAGGAACCCCAAGCAGACATTGCCGTACCTCTGATGAGAGAGGAGGAGATGAAATGCGTAGCCCGGTCAGTATCCCGCTGCTCGAGCCTCTTCAGTACTGTTGCGCAAAAGCTAGTGTTTCCCTTCCTCTTTATTAAGGGGCGCGTTGGGCTACTTACCGTGATGATCAGATAGCCTTCAGGGGGGATATCCAGCTGAGGAGCTCTCTTCCCCTGAGCGAAGCTAAGCGCCAAGGGCTTGAAATAGCTCCTGACGTCGGCCATGGATCTGAATGGCTTTGCCCCTTTCCAGCACCGTGGCAGGGCGCGTTCCTCCGGTGCCACCTTCAGCGGCTTCCCAGCTAGATCTTTCAGTACCTGCGTGGGCGGCGCCGCACCACCGACAGGAAACCCATCATGTTTCAGACTCTTTTGCGAGGTAGTGGGGCGCGGAAAGGCGTACATAGAAAGTTTAATACAAGGTTAACCAAATCCGCACCATCTGGAGGAGGGCCTCGTAAAGCCGAGTTGAGAAGTAGGTGTAGGAGCTCCCACTGTCCAGGATCACCTGCAGGTTCTTGGCGACGAGCTGCCCGCCGAAGAAGAGATTCGCAGGGCCCGGCGAATAGTACTTGCTGCGGAATCGACCACATGCCTGTGAATAGTTGCTAAAAGAGGAGGTGGGTGGCGCGTGGGGTTTAGGGGCGGGTGGGGGGGGGGGGGGCGTGCTCACCGAGAGACGCGGCGGGACATGGGGGTCCAGGTGATGCCCGAGCGTGGGAGGAGGTCGTCGCCGAAGAAGAGGAACCCGCCGCCCTTCCGGCTGAGGCAGTGCCCTAGCACGTTCCGCGTCAGCCCCTGCTGTCGCAGCTGCGACATGATGGTGGAGCCGCCGGAGCCGAGCCCCAGCACCCCGTCCGTCGGCGTCGGCGAGCCCGGGCGGTGGATCTGCTGGTCATACCCGCATCTGGATATGATAAAGTTTTCATCGACGAAGCCATTTGGTTCGAGTTGCAACCGGAGAAGAATATGCAAATTGTTGGCAGTCTTAACAAACCAAGAAACCAAATCAGTGGTGACAGCTGAGGCTGGAGATGTATACCCGAAGGCGAGGTGGGGGCGGAGGAGCGAGCCGTTGACGAAGCGGATGGAGAAGGCGTCGCTGATGAGGACGCCGCGTGAGGAGCCGTGGTCGGCGTACTCCACCTCGTAGTCGCACTGGTCCTTGGGGGACTCGCAGTGCTGGAGCTTGTTGTTGCCGGGATGGTAAGTTTTGGGGACGGCGGTGGCCTGGATGGCGGAGCAGAGGGGGTGCTCGCAGGGGACCAGCTTGTCCTTCGTCGGCTTGTACAGCGGGTGAGGACCCTGCAACCCCACAAAGCAACACGCATCTAGGGACATTTAGCGACCATTGCAGAACACCCAAATTAGTACTCGCTGAAGAAGGGAAAAATCGAGAAAAGCATGCCCTCATCGGTCTCTATAGTGACAAGAGACGATTGTTGCTAGAAATAATTCTTTTGTATGCCTTGGAGCAGCTGATGCAGGGGGCGTCGCACTGGAGCCAGGTGAGCTCGCTGCCGGTGTCGACGTCTAGGAAGTACGGCTTCGGCGGATCCCCGATGGTGAGCGACGCGTAGTAAAACCTGCAACCCCCGGCAACAACAACAACAACTCATAAGAAAATAGTAATTGCTCTCTGGATCAAAGAGCCAAACTAATAATTTATTTATAATCGCAACGACGACAACGCGTTGACTAGAACAGGAACAGTAACAGGCCTGCGGGGCGGCATAACCCCGCTGAGCCCTAGATGGGAAAACCGAATCATCGACGCGCTCCCGGATAGCTCACCCGTTGGGGTAGACGTTGCCGGAGAGGGGGAAGACCGCGGAGGTTCTCCGCCCGACGTCGACGGCCTGCGGGACGGCCAGCGGCGGCGACTGGTCCTTCCTGGCAGACGGCTTCTTCTGCTCCGTGGTGTACGCCGGGGCGCAGAAGGGGAGTGTGGAGGAGAGGCACAGGGCGACCAGGAACAGGGCCAGTTCCCTCCGATCCGCCCCCGCCGTCCTCATCGTGCTCCTCTGCTGCTCCTCCCCGCACGCCTTCTGGAAGCTGCAGCTTGGAGCCCCGAGAGAGAGAGAGAGAGATGGGAGGTGGTCGGGTGGGGATTGGGAGGGGGGCGTGTTTTATTGACTTCGGCCCCTGCGACTGCGAGGTCTTGGCTGGGGGGGGGTGGTAGTGAGTGGCGAGGGTAATTTTTTTACAAGCCGTAATGTTTTATCTGATTGTCATGGTAATAATCATTCATTTACCGAGAGAAACACATTATTCGACACCACTGTTCATTTTTAATTACATGCATGAGCTTATATTGTTTTTAATTTTTTCTCTCTCTCTCTCTCACCCCTACTACCCTGCTCTATCATCAGAGTCACCCCTACTGATTTACAAAAGTTTGGTAATGTTCTGTACATGGACGGTTCTTGTGGCAGCGGCCACCTCCAGCCTCTCATGAACATCATGGCTCAGCTTTCCTCCCGCGTAAGAGCTTGGGAAGCCATTTATTGCCGTTGGTGTCTCTTCATCTACCACCGTCTCTTATCTACCACCGTGAAGAGACACTTACCAGAGCCGCAGCGCCACGTTGTTAATAGCTTTTGATTAAAAATAAATTATTTTTAGCTCTTGTATGAGAAATAGTGAGAGTAGTTTGTAGCTGATTTTCCAATCTTAATGGTAGAACTTTTTTTTATTATCAATAGTTTATTGCCGTTAAAAATTACTGGGCTCTGATATTTTGAGGATGGGCTGACACTTACGGCACCCGCAGCCCAGTATCGGTGCCCAAGTTGCATGGATTAGTGGGCGCTCCTTCTACGACTCGGCCTCTAATGCTCTTGTAATAGGAGGTTGGAACTTTCGAGAGGTTCGTGGAGGAAGCACTTACCGCAGAAGTACTTCTCTGAATCGATCCTCAAGCTGCATGCAGTCACCCTTTTCTCTCTCTCTTTTTTTTGCTTTTGACTTTTTAATATAAAAGATACTTTTCATGATTATAATTCATTCTAGATAATTGTACAAGTAAAACTGTCTTTAGGAATCATATTTTTACTTCAAGTGATATATATATATATATATATATATATTGTTGAAAAGCACGTTTGGCTTTTCACTATAAAGGATATGGAGTAGAAATGATTATAATTGATTCTGAATAATTGTACAAGACAAGCTTTCTTTAATAACCGTACCTTTTTTTACTTACGTTTAAGAAAATATCAATTTAGAGTGTTAGTTAGAAGTCAAAAAGCTAAACCAATTTCAGCGCCTAGTTTCTACCCAACATATTTGGACTGAAACCTATGGAAATCCAAAAGCGTATCCAATCTATTCTTTTGGCTTTCTACTTATTGATGGTGATGACACTGGGCTGAAGTCGCGAAAGACTTCGACGGCTTCCCCTTCGTCAAATTTTTTTTTATTTTTGGGCTCCATTATATGAAACCTCATGTGATAGTGGGGCCGTCAACGAGTCACGTGCAGGTAGGGTTTTTGGGTTAGTCTTGGAGTTAAAAATTAATGAGTCAAGCTTAAAATTTAATTAGTCGGGTTTAGATCAGAGTTAAGCTATTTCCCATAATTGTAAGACCCGATCTTAACTCAACTCGGCTCGAAAAATTATATAAAAAATTAATAAAAAATAATACACATAATAATATAAAAATTGAAATTCAACATTATCTATGAAAAGTTTGTTTAACATTTTAATATAATAAAGATATATAAGAGAAGCTTGACCTACCCATTGATAATCCGAAGTGCCAGCCGAGTCTGTGGGTGCTGAGGGAGAAGCTTGACCTCCTTACAAGGTTAATCTAGCCTAGAGTTACCTTATTTTTAGTTTGACAAATGAGGGGGTTAATCAAGTGAGAGTTTAGTATCCTATTTGTGGAGGTGAGGTAGATAACTCAAGTTTAACTTGGGATAAATCGGTTTTAACTTGATTACCTGATCTGACTTCCTACAGCAAAATCTAAATTAAAATTGGGTTTAACTCAAACTAACCGTAGATTTACCCTTTACCGAAAGGGTGAGAGTCTTTGTAGTCATCTCCCATGTTATATAGATGATGGCGGTTCATGCTTGCCACATCCAGGAGAGGAAACTCGGAAGAAAGTAAATGTTTTTATCTTCACTAGCAAATTATTGTGATTCTTGTCTGGCAGGTCGAAACTTAAAATTTGCAATTTAAAAATTGAGACAAAGTTAAGTTGAAATAATTTGATTTCTTGAGGTTTCAAATAAATCGAGGGAAAAAGCTATAATTAATTGAGACAAACACTATAATTATTTTTTTTAGCAAATTCTGCTTTAAACGAAACATGATTAATTCTATTGTGTAGTGCACCTTTTTTTTCCATTATCGTTGACAAGCGACTCGGTCAAGTGGAAACACATGGCTCGATTCTGATTTCTTAAGTGTCTTTCTTGAAATAGAAAAGCTCAAATTTCATCGTTATCTCCATAATTGCTCCTGTTGAAATTTCCTTATGGTGGCCCTAATGTCTTCCCAATCCCAGAAAGAACTTGGAACAAAATATAGAAAACAGCTGGTAACATATTAAAGCTAAAAAGAATGTTTAGATGACGGTTCGGCAAGTTTAGCGGACCGGGTTTTTCCTGATTCGACACGAGTCAACCTAACTAGGAGTCGATTTGGACTGACTCGATGGAGTCACATATTTAAAATAAATTAAAATATAAGAGAGTTTTATTATTTTCATCCATAAAATACAAGGGTGACGGTTACTGTTATATTATTATTATAATTATTATTTTTAAGATTATTTTGAAATATTATGTTATTATTTAAATAATTCATAATGACTCCGTGTGATCCGCTCAACTTTGATTCAAAATTCCGATCCGAATCACCCTGATCGGAGTGAGTCAAAAAGAGTAAACAAACGGCAATTTCTGTATTTATTGGCGGACTTTAGCTTTCTGATCTGGGCCAAAAGTTACCCGAGCTCAATGCTTTTTCATGGCTCACGACGGTTTCGTTTCCCTCATTCCCTCCGTAGCCCAGGACTGCCAAACGAGTTGGGCTAGGTCCAGTTATAGCTGATCCGAGCAGGACATGTCAATATCCAATGAAAAATACGTAGTGCACACTCTGGGATAATTACACACCTAAGGTGTATATTAAGTAAATTATTTTTTTATTTTTTTATGATTTTTGACTCACGTCCCCCTAATTTGTAGTACAGGACACACTTTCATCTGACGGTCTAAAAAAATAAAAATTAAATTAAATAAATAGTGTTGAGGTCGTTTTTTTTTTTTGAATCAGTCATTTTTGTTTTGAATTTTGTTGGGTCGTCGGATAGGGGGTATGTCTCGTATTGTATGCTAGAGAGATGTGGGCTCCACGTCGTAAAAAAAATAAAAAAATTAATTTGTTCGGTGCACAACTTACGTGTGTGTAATTGATCGATGTGTGCACTAAGCATAACTCAAATCCAATTAGGGTACATTTAAATTTGTCATTCAGTTGGGGAGACCGAATCACCCACCCAGTACATGGATATCGAGTATTTATGCACGGTCAGATCTTATCTAATTCAAATTTCTTTGAATTCTTGGTACTAAAAACTCACCGTTCCCCAGCCTTACGGCCTCTCCTGTTTTGTGCATAATTTTAGCTTCACGTTCTCCAATCTGGTATGTGCTCTGTAGGAAGAGTACGGCTTCAACCGAATTGGAGGAGTGCCATTGCGAATAGGTGAAGGAGATATCAAAGGGTCTCCTCAAGTGGAGGCTGAGCAGTCAGAATCATTAATTAACGTGGGAGGTGTCTCGTTCCCATACCAGCCTAAAAGTCTTCTTGCGCATCCCCGGCTCTCCGGCTCTCCTCTCCTCTTCTTTCACGTGGGGGGGGGGGGGGGGGGGGGTGGTAACTAATATAGTCGGAGTAATGTTTTGTGTATCGGATTTGACGCACAAAGTTACGTCAAAGTGTAATGTTTAATTTTATTAGTTAAAAAAAAGTTAAAAAGAAAAAAGACATTCGCATCAGATTCGTACTATGTATATTTTTGAATATTAAATATGGAACTAATTCATCAAAAAAAATATAAAAATAAAATATTTTATGGATGAGTGAAATATTTTATTTTACAAATGAAATATTTAATTTAGAATTGAAATATTTTGTTAAATTTCGTTCTTATAACAAAATATTTTATTTATGTAATATTTTATCCTTATAACAAATGTTACATTCATATAACAAAATGTTTTATTTCTGTTATATTTTATCATTATAAAAAATGTTACGTTCACGTAACACAATATTTCATCTGTACAAATTTTTTCATTGGTTTATTTATGAAGTCAAACAAAATATTTCATTCATATATAAAATATTTCACCCTTTCATAAAATATTTTATTCCTCCATTTTTCCGCTGAACACACTCCGTTTTTAATGCTCAAACATATGTGCCGTACGGATACGACGCGGACGTCTTTTTTTTGTATAAATTGAGTGTTTTCACCTTTTTTTTAGCCAATGAGATTAAATGTTGCACCTTGACATAACTTTGTGCACTGGATTCAGTGCACAGAGCATTACTCGTTAGTTAGACCTAGCGGAATATTTCACTAAAAAGGAAATCGAGGTGTTAAATATAAGCCCTGGAAAAGATATATAATCAAATATCAAAATTTAGGTGTGTATACTATCATCATTTTGGAATTTGGCTTTGATACTAAACAAAAGCAAGCCAATCCCTTTTGTTCTCTTCACCTAACTAAAATTAAGCTAAATAAAGGGAAGATGATGGATAGTTAGAAAGAATAAAATTTAGTGGGTACGCATGACAATGTAAAGCATATGAACATATAATAGAATATGGAGTATCTGTACAATTATTCTTCTGTCAAATCAGTAATCATTTAGCTTTTCAAGAGAATTGCACTCTTGAAGAATTTAATAATAGCATGACATTCTAACAATCAGCTGGTGGTCAGATAACTACCATAGGACTGTATCAGTATGATCATGGAGTAATATTTTTTTTTAAAAAAATGGAAAATGAAGCGGTGGATCATGATCTCACCTAGTTTAGTCTCCAGGACTAAAGAAAAAGCACAATCATCCAAATCCAAAAAGGTTAAGGGCCACTCCATTCCTACTCATATGCAGGAAATTTTTAGAATATGAGCCGCCAGGCTGATGGAGACCACACACCCAGCCAGACCGTGGAAATTTTTAGAATCTATGTTGTTCACGATATACGGTATTTCTGCCATCCTTCAGGTGTATAAGCACTCCAGTCTCACCGTTGTTATCAGATTCCTTGAGACCCACCATTGCCAACAAGATAGAAAAGCAATTCCGAGTGTAGGCTGTTATTTGTGCTGGTGTACACTCATTCATTGGGAACACGGATGGTTTATCCAATGGGCCTTCAAAGAAACCCAAGCCCAACTCATCAGATTCCATGGACACGGAACCTACTAATAAATATGAGGAAGCTTCATCTTGTTCACCACCTTAGATTTTTGTGGGGAATCTCTTTGGACGTGACACATATTTTGCCTCGTTCCGAGAGCTCTTGGAAAGAAGAACCTGCCTGGGATTAGAACTTAAGTAGAAAGATTTACCATTTATAAGGAGGCCTTTGCTATATGGAATGCATGGTATGCATATCCAATATTGTATTGTATTTGGGCCGGACCGAGATGGTCAACTTGGCCCAAGATGACCCGAGTCTCTTCGAGTCAGGTTCGAGTCTGTGCATTCTGGGTCAGACCGAGGCGATATGAATTGACGATACGACGAACCTTGCTGGAATGCGGCGAAGGACGGATTGAATGCTGGTGCTCTGTTTCTGATTGCAAGAAAGGCCGAGGATGTTATCAATTCTAACGAAGGTCGTGCTGCTGTTGAACTCATACACTGATTGAATCGTGACCCAACTGGTTATTTGGGCTTGGAAGGAAGTAGATCACCATAAGTTGTTGAACAGCTTTAAAGTTTAACTTGCGCGAATGGACTTTTATATGTAGGCCCGAAGCTTGGTGCTATGCTGACTCTCCTGAGCTACACTCTTGATTTGCCTTTAATTGAAGATTATTCTTAAGGTAATCTGGATTATACAGAGCTGAACTTTCCCTCTTGTTTGATACGACGAGAATAAGTTGTTCTGAAATGCATTGGATTAAATAGAGCCAAGCTTCAGGTGGAATTTGATTCTCTAGTTTGCCCATTCCGGATTAATCCAATGGCTATCGAGGGGAAAGAAAAAAAACTTAAACCTCGTGTAACACATTCCAGATGACATGAACAGATTAACCATAATCCCCCTATCAAACAGGCCTCTAAGCTACTACTCATATATATATATATCACTTTCTAGATGAGCTTAAGTCCATATTATGATATGGAACTCTCATTTACCAATTCAGGATGGCTGGCGTGACATAAGAGAGCATCCCAAGAGAGCACAAGTACCACCTCTCAGCCTGAAAACGCACGCATGGATGCTTACAATATCATTTACGTGGGAGTAATTAAGAGATACATACCTACACCATCCTTGAACAAGAAGACATGAATTTGATGATGGACAAACCGGCCTTCTCCTTTCTCAATCGACGTAGGTGCATTTGGAAGGGATTGTGGCGGTGGAATTTTTTTCCAAAATTTTCCTAGAGACAGAAGAAACCCCTCTTGGGCAATTTTTGAGAATTTTGAAACTCTATTTTTTCTCCCTATTTCTTCCGTCAAAATCTCTCAGTTGTATTTTTGGAAGGGATCATGAGAGGTGGAGATTCCAATAATTGAAATCCTCCTCCCTCGGTCCCCCCACCGCGTTTCCAAACGCGGCCATTACCTCACGAGATTTGGAAACAATCCCACGGTCACACACCCAGAACAAAACCATCAAGAACGAAGAGCGCTTGTCCTTTCAAAGTGTCTCTATACACGAAAGATCAGGTAGGAGAAGAACGTAACCATATGTGAAAACTACGTATAAGTTTCCGCATATTAACATTGGAGAGAAGGGGAGGAAGAACCGAAGGTAGCGGGAGGGAGGGGGGGACTCCGAAGAGAAGGTGCGACCAGTAGCCTTCAAGTTTGAAGGATCAAGACTCAAGAGCTGTCCCTGAAGAGATCTCTGATGCCGGATCGCTGCTCCTCGCTCAGATGATTGGGGAAGACGATGTGGAACTTGATCCGAAAGATCCCCGCGCGTGCCCTTCTCCTTGGCCAGCGGCATGCCCTGCCCCGGGATCACCTTCTCGTAGCCCGGGTGGATGACCTCGTCGTTAAACGTGTAGCTCATCTTCTCGCCGCCCAGGAGGCGGAAAGAGAAATTCCACCCCGTGAGGGCGTTCACGAGGGGCACCTCCACCTTCAGCACCAGGTCGTTGCCCACCCGCTTGAAGAAGGGGTGCTCCTTCTCGGCGATCACGTACACCACGTCGGTGGGGAGGCCCCCCGGCCGCTCGTCCCCCATGTTCTCGAACGTTACCTTCGTCCCCTTCTTCCACCCGGGCTTCACCCTCACCGTCTGCACCTCCTCCCTCCGCACGATCATCCTGCAGGCAGGACAAGCATGGTTGAGCAGGGGTGTCAGTATGGGCATCGGTGACCATCACAGATCATGCAGGAGATACCTGCAGAGAAGGACTCTTCTCCATGTTGACATTGAGAGGGTCAATTTTGATCATCACAGAACATGGCGAAGCTACCAGGGAAAGCACTCTTCTCCGCATTGTTATTATCTGGGTCAAATCTTATAAAAACAGACTACAAATCCGAACATTTCTATATACCCCATTGGATGGAGGAAGATAATGAGGTAGCTAACAAGATTTGCATTATATTTCGCTATGGAATATGTCTAAAACATGGGTGAAACATAATTTGCAACTTGGCATAATCTGCTACATAATTCCAAATAGAACGTTTAAAACATAGGTCACTATGCCCCTAGACCTTAGATTTTGCGGGCATAGCTCCTCCCCATGCTTCCATTATCGACATCCAAATGACACAGACAGAGAGTTGACAATCCGCAAAACTAATGTTGTAAAGTTGGATTTTTTGTTTTCCCCAAAGAGCATGCGTTGGTGTGAGGGGAGATAAAGGGAACCCTGTTAAAGCTGTTAATGTTGAATTGTTCTTCGTGGTGGGTGGTTTGCCACTCACATATAGCAGCAGAAAAGGACATGCACATATGTTCCTCTGTCTTGATGGCTACTTTGCACCTACAAGTTTGGTAAGCGACGGTGAGATGGCCGGGGTGGGATTAGGGGGGGGGGGGTTGTTGTGGGGAGGGGGGACCGAGGGGACAGGGGGCGTACCCGGTGTTCCGGTCGAGGACCTCCCTGGTGAACCTGATCTCCTTCTTGCAGCCCCGGCAGAGCTCCTCCAGCGTGCACTCCAACTTCCTCTCCACGGGCGGCGGCTTCCGCCGCAGCGCCGCCCCGGCGGCTGTCTTCGCATTGTACTGGTGGTGCCCGTCGCTGTTGGCCCTCCGGGGGGCCAGGCCCTCGCTCTTGTGCCGCCGCGGCTCGGCCTCCCGCGGCGAGGGGCAGGGGGAGGGCTTGGGGGACGCCCATCTGTCCCCGTGCTGCGCCGACCCCTCCCCGTCGACGCTGTGGTACACGCCGAACATACTTCTGTACTCCTTATCACTGAGCGCCTGCAGGAGAGAAGAATGCCCATCTCCATTAACAAGTGAAAACGAGAAAACCCGCAAAGATTTGAGAGAAGGGGCGAAAACAAGAAGTGGGGGCGACAGCGGCGGCGGGGAAGGGAGAGGGGACCTCGTAGGCCTGGGTGATGGCTTTGAACTTGGCCTCGGCTTCCTTCTTGGAGGAAGGCGGGTTCTTGTCCGGGTGCCATCGCCGGACGAGGGCCTTGTAGGCCTTGCGGATGTCCTCCGGCGAGGAGTCCTTGGGTATGTTTAGCACGCCATAGAAGTCGATGGGATCGCCCATGGGCGGGGGTGGGGGGTCGAGGGGAGCCCAAAATTAAGGTGGGGAGGCCTGGATCCTAGTCGCCGTTGCCGTCGCTTTACTAATAATAGGCAGCGCTGGCTGCTGCTCCGGATATAAAAATAGCGAAAGCTGTCCCCTTTCTCCTTAGAGAGGGGTTGCCCGCCCGAAAGGAGGAGGATGGTGGTGGGAGGAGGAGCTGGCGTGGTGGTTGGCCTGGGCAGTAGAGCAGAGCAGGTGTTGGATGCGGCAGCAGGAGGAGGAGAAGAAAACTGCACCAAGCGGATAGAGGAAGCCGGGAAATGATCTGGATTTTATCAGAAATCATCACACAAAGGAGGAAAGCAATAAATAAAGAAAGAAAGAGCAGCAGAACTCAGAAATAAAGGGGAGAGAGAGAGAGAGAGAGAGAGAGAGAGAGAGAGATGAAACGGCTGTGGGAGGCGAGCGGGTTGCCAGCCCTTTTATCTCGGGAGGGATCCGTTTCGTAATCGTGGCAGCTGTACTGCCCTCTGCTCCTTTTCTGCTCTCTCTCTCTCTCTGTAGTGGGAAGCAAGTAGCTGCCATCTCCCAAGGAGGGGAACACGCTAAAGAGAACAAAACAATTGATTTAAGACTTAATTAACTTTACCTGTCATCGTCACAAGAGTGCTCTCTCATTAGTAACGAAAATCTTCTCTGATTGAAGGGAATGAGGTGATCTGATCAAATTAATGCACTGGTTTACGTCCTTGATGCCGTTATCTAGCCTCGTGTGCGTCACGATAAGACAGGGAGATGGTTAATTAAGAGTTAATTGACCTTCGGGGTCATCGTCATCAAAATGCTCTCTTTCGTAACGAAAATCCCCTTTACAGGGACTGCGGTGATCTAATCACACAAGTTTAAGTCCTGTGACGTTGTTAATTAACACCCGGTGTCATGATAAGAGAACAGAACAGCTAATTAAAAATTCGATTAACCAAACCTTAGGTGTCGTGATCGCCGGAGTGCTCGGTTTGGTAACGAAGATCTCGCTTAAAGGGGATGCTGCTGTGATTTGATCAAATTAATGCACCGGGTTTAATTACTCCGGTGCTGTTAAAATTGTTAAGTATCTCACGGGGGCCAGGTGGGCTGTGTAACCGAAGTCTTAAATCCTGGGATTTGTTTTCTTTGTTTGTTAGTGGTGGGGTGGATTATAGCGCCGGCAGACCTTGCATGTTTCAGAAGATCTCGACCGTGCATTTGTTAAATTGGTATTATTAACTTGGGGATTGCTGTTAAACACGATAATGACCTGACGTAATCGTTATTAAACGGGGGATTCTAGAATTTGGCTGTTGCCGTGGCCCCAATTTGATGACGAAATCATGAGAATTATTGAATGGTTTTCGTGCCCACTTATGTGGAGAGGGAGGATGGTATTTTTCGGAGGGGACACACCCAATTCACTGTGTACTTCAAAAATGGGGGAGATTTTTGAGTCTTCAAAAATTGTCACTTCTTAAAAAAGATTTAAATTAATTCTTGTAAAAAAACATCTGTATAAATTACTTTTTATAATATTATATTACATATATTTGCCATTTATGTAAGTTACTAATGGTGAATGCCAATGATCTTAAGACTTAAAATCATGATTTACCATATTAGTGTTACTCACATCGATCTGACCGTATTATATAATATCTGAGAATGAGACCGTCGATTTGATTTGAGACGATTATAGTTTATTTGAGTTATGGCTGAATATGTGCAAATCAGACTGTCTTGAATCGTATCTAAATCAGATTAATTGGATATAAATTATCGATTCGACAAATCTTACTTTAAATATCATTTTTGGGGTTCGGATTCTTTTATTTATGTCTTTGGAACTTTTATGTTGTAAGGAGACTTTCTTTTAAAAAATGAGATCGTGTCTTAACGTGGCCTTTTAAAAAATATCCTGCCCCAACGTGCCAAGCTTTTTCTAGCGCCCTTTTTAAAAAATTTCGGCCACTTCTCCAACGTAAATTACCTCCGTCCGTTTCATGTACGACATCGCAACAAGTACGGAAAGTGTGATTGTGCGGCGACTTTGGGCCTGAAATTTTGCATTAATTAATACAAAGATATAATATTTTAAGATTTTTACATATTTACCGGTTATCATGAATATCCTTCGTCTACATAGAAATATTATGATCATATTTTTTTAATTTATTATCACCGATAAAAGAGAATATTTCATAAAATTTATTATCTACGATCTTTAGATCTAAAATATATATTGACAAAATCAAATTTTACATCGATATATACGTAAAAATCTTATTCTGTAACTCACACTTAACTTGGGTTAAACACACGCGAGTTACGGAGATGACATAATCGTTACATTATTTATATTTTGAAGATATTCATGATAATATACTCTGATAAAAAATATATTTGACAAAATTAAACTTCACATGAGTATATACGTAAAAATATCTGAGGTCCCCTTTGCTAACCGAGCACGATTAGCGAGGGTCGAGCACGCTAATCGTCTCCGATTAGCGGAGGCTGTGTGAGGGGGAGACGGGGCCCACCGAGAGATTCTCTCTCCCCGGTTGCGTTACCCGCCCGACTAACCCGTTGTCAAAGCCGCCCTAATACTTTTAATTGCTTCTAACTTACAACTATTTGTTAGTTTAGTAGCCATGCCACACTCAAGTAATTTTAAAATGTTTTATAATACTGGTGCCTTTCTCGCCCTGCAAGGGAGGCTTGTTCAAAGTTTCTACTCTACCTCCATTTTGACGGGAGGTCAATTTTTTCTCAAGTTAACACACCCGGGTTAAGTTACCTTCTATTTAATCAACTCATTTTTGGTTTGTAAATTCAACAGGGTTAGTTTATCTCATCTCTCTACATGGGTTAGAAAATTCAAACTTAATTCGAAGTTAACGATCTTCTGATGGAGTCACAAAATCCGACCATTCAAATCAATAAAAGAGATGAGTATGAGTTAGAAAGTGAATTAACCCGGAGATAACTCCAGATCAAATTGGGTCTACTATTTATTCCCCCATTAGCGAGGTGATTTTAAGTTCTCCCCGTACCTAGTCTCGGGGTGGGGTCTAGGGCCAGATCACTGTTAGACTATTTCTAAAACAAAATCCTTTTATTGCTAAATTATATTCAAAATTGGGGTTACCTCTACGTAAGTCCATTCATAATACGCCTGAAGGGTTATTCCAGGTTAGATCTATTGCTTCCATCTTGATTGCATGGAATTCTAGTTAACACAACCAAGTTTTGAAAGAATAAGGACTGAGTTTTTTATGAAAATATAAAAAGAATTTGCTCACTATCGAGTCAAGGATGGTTGGTGAAGGGATCTGACTAGTTGACTTATCGGCTCTGATAGGTAACACTGTTTCATTGTGGGGTTGCACTGCAAGAGTGATAGCACGTAGAGGCAAGATTTGAGTGCCAAAATATGATTTCGAAATAGAGATCAAGGTCAACCAATAAAACATTGGGGGTTAACTTTCATCTTCGAGAGAAAAATAGTTCGGATCACCACTTATAAAGATTTTAGGGCGACCTTGATAATAGAATAAGGGACGAGTAAGATGAGTTACTCCGCCTACTCACCCTTAATCGAGTTTGATAGTAAGATTAAATTATTTATGGTCGGTTAAGATTAAGATCCTTATTCTAGGAGTAACCCATTCTACCCATTTCACATAGAATGTGTTATTCTCCTGATAGAAATAAATTATCAAACTTAAAAATAAAAAATTCAAAGAATAATTTACTCGAATCTATCTCAGATAATTTAACCTAACCTATTATCAAAATGACCCCTAATATGTGCTTAGTGGCAAAGGAGGTTGGGGTGGAGATTTAATCTGGGCACATTTGGAAAGGATGTCGTGGAAGAGATTTTGAGAATTTTAATTATTAAAATTCACACTCTTCCGTCGAATGTACGGTATCTCATTAATTTTTATTCTACGTAGATTTTGAGATTTAGAGATAAATAAAGAGAAAAGCGAGTAGATTTCAGAATCTCGAAAACCTGCGTCGCGAAAGATTTATCTCTCTCTAAACATTTCAAAAAAAAATCTCCGCACTCAGCATTGTTTCACGACATGGATACGATAATTTCGTGGCATTGATACGATAAGAGACGTTTGAATGAACTTTTCTGGCCTCATCCATCCAGCCTAAATACGTGCGAAAATAGACGCCTCTCATCTTTATTATTCCTCGGATCTAAAATATATGTTATGTAATGAATGGGATGGTAATTAGAGTCTCTTGAGACGTCCCTGTCCCGTCGTCCAAATTGATCACGTACGGGTGGGCTCGCACACAACTAATACAGAGACTGCAGAGAGTCTTTATAACTGGTGCCAACTCGACTTTACGAGGCTACACGTTTAAGAGAAATGTGATATGAAGTTAATTTTTCTGTACACACTACACATCTATCAGCGATAAAATTTGAAAAAAAAATAGTTTTAAATGGCGTACATATCCGTCTGTGTACATTTGTGCCAAAATTGATATCAGATTGATTGCTCAAATAGCGAGCCGTAGTACCAGCAGACCACCCAAAAGCCACGTCAGAGTTACATTTAACACCCCTGCTGTCCTCTGCAGACAGTGATGGTGACTGGTGCACTAGAGCTGGGCCCTTCAGTGGCACTCCCACAGTAACTTGAAGCGTGGTATCCCAATGCAAACCCCCCCTCTCTCTCTCTCTGTCTCTCGTGTGTATTGTTGTTTGTGACGGGGCAAGCTGCAAGCATACACTCTAATAAAGCTCTCGTGGCCCCCTGTCTATCTCTAGGGATTAGTGTGTGTCTTCTTCGACTGGGATGGAACAAACGGAAGAGGGGCCTCACGGAAGAAATATCGTCAACCACATCCACTCTCGCAAGAAATCGAGAGATGGAAATGAAGCTGTTGAGCGGTCGCTTTGGCCGACAAATAGAAGCAATATTGGCCTCAAGGAAAAAGGAGACGGAATCCGAAAGAAGAGGTCGAGGAAAAAGAAATGTCCGAGAGAGTTGGTAGCGTTGACAATGGGTCCGGCCGAATATCGGGCGATAAACATACTCTAATAAGTATTATTTTATTATAATTAGATTTAAATTGAATTTAAATTATAAAGTATTGCAACTAATATCTGATCATGATTAAAATAGATAAGTGTAGAGATAAAAAATAATTATTCAAATCATAATTTATATTTGTAAAAATTTATTTGACTGAGAAGAATAGAGTGTTATCAGAGGAGAACTGTAACCACACGTGAATGAGATAACTCACTGACAATACAATAGTGAGAAAAGTGACGGGTGAGTCGTAACAGAGTCGACGAAATTTGCCCTCCTTAGTCAAGATTATAAAAACCAGGTTTAGATGATGAGTTGGGTCAATTTATTTTTTCACCATACCAGATTGAAATCCAAAGTCAGGATGATGAGACTCAAAATTGAGTGGATCCTCAAAATTTGTGATCTTATTCATTTTCTCTATTATAAGAACCCAAGTTGAATTGAGGATGCAACATTTTGTCAGGTCTACCAAGAAACTCAATCCCACGAGGGGGGGGGGGAGGCTTCAACTAGAAGCCAGAGAGAGTATCAACTTGAGGAGCCCATCTAGAAATTAAATATCTTTGATGACACCACCCTTCCAGAACTCGCCTAAAAACCCACAAATAAACAAGCGCTCACTTAAAAAGTTGGTTCACTACTACAACGTTAGTAGGCGGAGGCCGTGCAGTGGAATTACGATACAAAAAGGGAATCTCGTCTTCCTCGCGTGCTTTTTGGTCCTTCCGTACCGGGTTTGGTTTGGGGGGGGGGCCTACGGAGTTCAAAGATTCTCGAAACAACCGGGGACGAGCAACGCAGTGGCAAAACATCTGTTGCGGGGGTACAGTTCGCACAAATGATGGGAGGTCCCCGCCTCTTTATTGTAGGAGATCCAAGGGACGCCGCGATTGGTGCGTACGTTCTCAAGGTGGAATAGTTTGGGTTTATGAAATGTAGACCCGGCACAATCTAACTCCATCCATTTATCTCACTAGACTTTAAAAAAAAAAAATGAGTTGAAATCATAGTTGTAAACGATAAGGTCGATTTTGGGTCAGACAGAGGGCATGTTATTTTGACCTGAATTTAGGTCGGATAAAGTTATAATCAAATAAAGTTTATTAAATTTAACTTACGATCGGTCCTTAATTTGACCCAACTCAATTATTGACATCTCTAATTAAATGTAGTGAAAGGTGTTGGATTTAATAAAATCGAAAAACTTCACAGATGGATTCCTTTTCAGGGAAGTAATACATACCACCACCCCTGTTCAGAATGCCGTCAAAAGATTATATATCTTAGAAAGAAAGAAAAATCAGATGCCTAGGCACCGTTCAATGGCTATTGAACGACACTTAGAGTCACTTGAGCGATAGGTAGGGGTGTTCACAGTTAGATTCGATTCAATTTAGAGATAATTTTTTTCAAATCGAACCGAATCACACGTCATTGTCAAATTCAACCGAATCAAAATGAACAATTCTGATTTTCTTTGATTCCAATTGAGATTTTATATATTATTATAATATATATGAATTTAATGACTTGTATATATAATAAAAAAATAAAAATATTTAAATTTTATAAATTTATACGGGTATATAAGTATACTTTTAAATATTTTTAATATATTTATAACATATATTATTAATAAAAAATAAAAATAAATTTAATTTATTCGATTTCACACGTTATTAAATCACAATAAATCAAATTTGACTTAAAATTAAATTTAATCAAATTGAATCGAATTATTCGATTTAATTTCTCAATTTGAGTCGATTTATGAACACCCGTCACAACGTGCCATTTCTCTCTTATTTTTTACTTTGAACTCTCTTTCCTTTTACATTTTTTTAACCCTCAATCGATCAGATGGTGCACCCTTTTGAAGAGTGTATACAGTCTACTGCCAACGTTCCAGGGCTGCGGACTGTAATACTACCCACCCTTCTTAAAAATATTCTTAAGGCATATTTTCTGAGGTGTGAAAGTGTCAGTTGAGAAACAAAACACCCCGTTGCATCCCAGATTTATTCCCCCCCTTTCCCTCTTTCTTCCTGGGTGTGGGTTACGTTCAAAAATTAGTCACATGTCATATTTTGACAATGGTTGATGCACATTTATAAGTGAGTCCCTTGTTTCATAAATTTCACCACTATTTTGGAGACATCATTATAAAAATGAGCATAATAAATGTTGTACAGTCTATGGTCGTACCAAGTGACGTCGATATATGAGAATTGGGCGCACCAGCAGCTTTTTTTTAATCATTATATTTCCAGCAATTAATGATCACAAAATAGAATTCATATACTTTTGTACGGCCATAAGCACCAAGACGCACCAGCGTCACCCTCGCTACGGCCGGGCTCACGGTCACTTTTTGAGACATCGCCTCACTTGGTTGAGAAAGAATTGTCGTCTTCCCATTGCACCCACGCGCTCTGCTCCTCTTTATTGGAGTTTGGACGTTTCCGGAGGGGGGTCTCTGCCGTCATTTTTGTCGTCTAGCTCTACCATTTAGTCTACATGCTTCACTTGTTGGGTTATATATGCGAATTACATGTATAATAAGAATAGATGGGGGAAAATTAATAAGTATCCTTCTTCTTTATCTGTTGCTTAACACATTAAGCCACCAAAATCAAAAAAAAAATTGGTGCTTGTTTACTCGATGCCCAATATGAATGAATGCTCAGAAGAAAACTGTGATCAGTTTCTCATAAACCTTATTTTCTTCTTTTTCTTCTTGTTCTCGTGAAATAATCGAGATAAATGAATTTTTGACCATAAAAAAATTTACCAATTTCAATTTAAACAATACAATATTACATTAAATCCTTGAGTCTCACAAGCAAATTGTTGATAGCTCTTCATTGATATATATAGAAGGTCACGGTTAGATTAACATCGATCCTGTTTAATATGTAGTTATACATCTTGCTTAAGATTTCTTGTTCTGACAGACAAAAACCTCATGCGCAAATTTTCCTCTCTCTCTCTCTTTGCCATCTCTTGTCTGTTTGATTAAATTTCTCGCCGTTTCTTTTATAAATTCAAGTCAAATACATCCTAACATGTCTTTTTTTCCCCCCCTATTTCATAACCATGCATAATCCATGGACCACCGTCTAGCTTGACCTCTGCATTTTTAAACCAACTGATGCAGGACAGAAACGTTTCACCCCATCAAAATAATATGAGCTCTCATGGGTATTTTTATCAAACACATGACATACTACCAATAATTAAAAATCCTCGTCATTGGCTACCAATGAACAGTAACAATTTACTAATCTTACTTTTTGAATAGGAGATCAACTGTGCACAACCATTGATTCTAACTCATAAAGATTAGTTCACCAATATCTGTCAGAACTCCCGTCAAAATAAGTTATTTTCCTTCTCTGCCAAACCCCTGGACGATAAGGAACATCGACCATATCCAGCATATATAGCATAGAATCATGACAGGTTAAAGATACCACTGTGAATCACATTGGTTCTAACAATTGATTTATTGTGGCATGCATCCGTGGCAACTGTGCACTTGGCTGTAGAGTAGCCAGATATGTGGCACCACGTGATATGCTGCCTGCCCAAGATGCTCTTTGACCCTTGGATCAATTAGACCTTGGGGTTGTGCTCTTCATATTGCTGGTAACATGACGGATGTTTGCCTTGTGTTTATATACCTTGCATTAGGCTGTTTCCGAAGGTTGCAACGGCAGTCCAAACATCATGTGAAGATGTGGCGGTGATCCCGTGAAGACAGCTTCCACGACGGACATGTGAGGATGAAGGCCGCAACAGAGCGCTGTGGTGAGGTCACCGTGGTAGCGGCGCCGGTGCGGGTGGGAGCGCCGGCCGGGGCGGACGACCGGTGGCAGACGGGCGTGCAGTGGCCGGCTGAGGCGGCCGTGGCGACGGGGCAGCCGACTGGGATGAGGAAGAAACGGGGATGGGTGATGATGAACAGTGCCCGGGGGAAAAACAACTCAACAGAAGGAATAATATCCGGTGATCACAGTGGAGGGTGAAAGTTTAATGAAGATGTGGAGAAACGGTGATTACGGTGGAGGGAGAATGAAGGCAAATGAAGAAACGGAAAAAAACAAAGAAATGGATGAGTACAGCGGGGACAGTGCGCTGGGGTTTCGGGGAAGAAGAAACGCAAAGAGATCAAATTAAAAAGAAGGATAGAATTGGGGATTTCGGCTTCCGCCAGAAAGAAGTCAGAAGGGTTTGGCCTCCGCCAGAAGAAGAAGAAGGGAGGTTTGGCATCCCGCCGGGAGGAGAAAACACACAGACGTGTTTCACAATTTTTTTCTAACCATTGCTTGCCCTAATTAGGGTTAGCACAAGATTATTTATAGAAAAACAAAATTACAAACAGACCCAATATCGTTCCAACTTTAACACCTACGACATCTATACTATTAAAATAAACAAAACGACATAATCGACTAAATAAATTCTAAACTAAAAATAACCCATTAATTAAATACGAAAATAGAAGAAAATAATAAAAATAATCTTCATCTCGGATCTCTTCAACGGCTCCTGATAAATCTGCATCTTCAAAAATAATTTGTGTAATCCGCTCCGCATCAATCTCCCCTTGTTCGAAAAAATTCGACCTCGAATTTTAAAATGATGAAGAAGCACTGAAGTGAAGATGGAAACATCTGGAGCATTCATCACCGAACAGTCCACATAAATATTCAGATCAAATAGTTGGTGACGTCTGCGAATATGCATTTCAACATTGCACCATATCATGTCAAAATCATTCTGAGCCATACAACATTTCATATCAGCACCAATAAGAGAACATGAACTCTGTGAACCTGTGGTGACTGAAGATGAATATAATTCAAACAAGATCTCTGAATGAATATCAAATGATGGGTGCCACTCTACTAGATCACATGCAGAATGAAATGTAGGAACCACCACTGGAGATGACTCATGTGCAGTAGGCACCTCAAACGTAATATCTGAAATCAAATCCAATCCAGACTGAATAAATAACTCGTGATCCCACGAATCAAGAATTAGCTTCTGAACTGAATTCATATCAGAATGAAAATGACCAGCTTCAAATATAGACTCAGCAATCAAATCAAACCCTGCATCAATCATGAGCATTTGATCCCAAATATTTTGATCAAACATTTTAACCATAGTGACTAAGGGTGAATCTATCTCAAAGAGAAGCTCAGACATCATATTCAATCCAGACTGCAAGAAGAGATCATGATCCCAAGCATCAACAATCTGTGGGACTGCATCCTGAACATTGGTGGCCTCTGATTGGCCATCAAGTGCTGCTAGTGGAAGCTGCTCTAATAACAGATGGGGACTCATATCAGTAAGCTGAGTGGTGACATCAATTGCAGGTAATTCTTGCTGAAGAACTGGAGATGTGGCTGAGTCATCAACCTCTTTTGTCATTTGAGGTTCTGGTGCGGCTGGCATAATCAGATCCATAGCTATCTTTGAGTTAGCTAATTTATTGACCCTTTGTTGCCCCAATCTTCTCATTTTATGGGCTTTATCAAAGTAAAGTTTACATCTTCTCCCAAAATGAAGAGCTTTCAGTATGTATCTTTCAGGATGAGAATGATCTAACATGCCCCCACGTTTTTTCAACCAACATTTACCCACAATAATATTGAGCTCATCAGAAGGATAAGGAATTGCCAAAGCATCATCAACATAATTTATTTTCCCAAAATCACGAGAAAATTACACAATAACATCACCGGTTGGTATAATCGTAATATAATCTATCTGGGATAATAAATCAACGACAGCTTGAGAAATATCATTAAGCCATCGGCTTTCATCAAAAGTGAGATTCGCCCATTGGCCATTAGGAATCCGCACACTTGTACTGAACATGATGGGATTCATAAAGAGATTTAAGGATCCCAATTTATAAAAATAAATTGGTTCCCTAAGCTCTGATACCAAATGTGATGCAGGACAGAAACGCTTCACCCCATCAAAATAATATGAGCTCTCATGGGCATTCTTATCAAACACATGACATACTACCAATAATTAAAAATCCTCGTCATTGGCTACCAATGAACAGTAACAATTTACTAATCTTACTTTTTGAATAGGAGATCAACTGTGCACAACCATTGATTCTAACTCATAAAGATTAGTTCACCAATATCTGTCAGAACTCCAGTCAAAATAAGTTATTTTCCTTCTCTGCCAAACCCCTGGACGATAAGGAACATCGACCATATCCAGCATATATAGCATAGAATCATGACAGGTTAAAGATACCACTGTGAATCACATTGGTTCTAACAATTGATTTATTGTGGCATGCATCCGTGGCAACTGTGCACTTGGCTGTAGAGTAGCCAGATATGTGGCACCACGTGATATGCTGCCTGCCCAAGATGCTCTTTGACCCTTGGATCAATCAGACCTTGGGGTTGTGCTCTTCATATTGCTGGTAACATGACGGATGTTTGCCTTGTGTTTATATACCTTGCATTAGGCTATTTCCGAAGGTTGCAACGGTAGTCCAGACATCATGTGAAGACGTGGCGGTGATCCCGTGAAGACAGCTTCCACGGCGGACATGTGAGGATGAAGGCCGCAACAGAGCGCCGTGGTGAGGTCACCGTGGTAGCGGCGCCGGTGGGGGTGGGAGCGCCGGCCGGGGCGGACGACCGGTGGCAGACGGGCGTGCGGTGGCCGGCTGAGGCGGCCGTGGCGACGGGGCAGCCGACTGGGATGAGGAAGAAACGGGGATGGGTGATGATGAACAGTGCCCGGGGGAAAAACAACTCAACAGAAGGAATAATATCCGGTGATCACAGTGGAGGGTGAAAGTTTAATGAAGATGTGGAGAAACGGTGATTACGGTGGAGGGAGAATGAAGGCAAATGAAGAAACGGAAAAAAACAAAGAAATGGATGAGTACAGCGGGGACAGTGCGCTGGGGTTTCGGGGAAGAAGAAACGCAAAGAGATCAAATTAAAAAGAAGGATAGAATTGGGGATTTCGGCTTCCGCCAGAAATAAGTCAGAAGGGTTTGGCCTCCGCCAGAAGAAGAAGAAGGGAGGTTTGGCATCCCGCCGGGAGGAGAAAACACACAGATGTGTTTCACAATTTTTTTCTAACCATTGCTTGCCCTAATTAGGGTTAGCACAAGATTATTTATAGAAAAACAAAATTACAAACAGACCCAATATCGTTCCAACTTTAACACCTACGACATCTATACTATTAAAATAAACAAAACGGCATAATCGACTAAATAAATTCTAAACTAAAAATAACCCATTAATTAAATACGAAAATAGAAGAAAATAATAAAAATAATCTTCATCTCGGATCTCTTCAACGGCTCCTGATAAATCTGCATCTTCAAAAATAATTTGTGTAATCCGCTCCGCATCAATCTCCGCTTGTTCGAAAAAATTCGACCTCGAATTTTAAAATGAGAAGAAGCACTGAAGTGAAGATGGGAACATCTGGAGCATTCATCACCGAACAATCCACATAAATATTCAGATCAAATAGTTGGTGACGTCTGCGAATATGCATTTCAACATTGCACCATATCATGTCAAAATCATTCTGAGCCATACAACGTTTCATATCAGCACCAATAAGAGAACATGAACTCTGTGAACCTGTGGTGACTGAAGATGAATATAATTCAAACAAGATCTCTGAATGAATATCAAATGATGGGTGCCACTCTACTAGATCACATGCAGAATGAAATGTAGGAACCACCACTGGAGATGACTCATGTGCAGTAGGCACCTCAAACGCAATATCTGAAATCAAATCCAATCCAGACTGAATAAATAACTCGTGATCCCACGAATCAAGAATTAGCTTCTGAACTGAATTCATATCAGAATGAAAATGACCAGCTTCAAATATAGACTCAGCAATCAAATCAAACCCTGCATCAATCATGAGCATTTGATCCCAAATATTTTGATCAAACATTTTAACCATAGTGACTAAGGGTGAGTCTATCTCAAAGAGAAGCTCAGACATCATATTCAATCCAGACTGCAAGAAGAGATCATGATCCCAAGCATCAACAATCTGTGGGACTGCATCCTGAACATTGGTGGCCTCTGATTGGCCATCAAGTGCTGCTAGTGGAAGCTGCTCTAATAACAGATGGGGACTCATATCAGTAAGCTGAGTTGTGACATCAATTGCAGGTAATTCTTGCTGAAGAACTGGAGATGTGGCTGAGTCATCAACCTCTTTTGTCATTTGAGATTTTGGTGCGGCTGACATAATCAGATCCATAGCTATCTTTGAGTTAGCTAATTTATTGACCCTTTGTTGCCCCAATCTTCTCATTTTATGGGCTTTATCAAAGTAAAGTTTACATCTTCTCCCAAAATGAAGAGCTTTCAGTATGTATCTTTCAGGATGAGAATGATCTAACATGCCCCCACGTTTTTTCAACCAACATTTACCCACAATAATATTGAGCTCATCAGAAGGATAAGGAATTGCCAAAGCATCATCAACATAATTTATTTTCCCAAAATCACGAGAAAATTACACAATAACATCACCGGTTGGTATAATCTCAATATAATCTGTCCGGGATAATAAATCAACGACAGCTTGAGAAATACCATTAAGCCATCGGCTTTCATCAAAAGTGAGATTCGCCCATTGGCCATTAGGAATCCGCACACTTGTACTGAACATGATGGGATTCATAAAGAGATTTAAGGATCCCAATTTATAAAAATAAATTGGTTCCCTAAGCTCTGATACCAAATCTGATGCAGGACAGAAACGCTTCACCCCATCAAAATAATATGAGCTCTCATGGGCATTTTTATCAAACACATGACATACTACCAATAATTAAAAATCCTCGTCATTGGCTACCAATGAACAGTAACAATTTACTAATCTTACTTTTTGAATAGGAGATCAACTGTGCACAACCATTGATTCTAACTCATAAAGATTAGTTCACCAATATCTGTCAGAACTCCAGTCAAAATAAGTTATTTTCCTTCTCTGCCAAACCCCTGGACGATAAGGAACATCGACCATATCCAACATATATAGCATAGAATCATGACAGGTTAAAGATACCACTGTGAATCACATTGGTTCTAACAATTGATTTATTGTGGCATGCATCCGTGGCAACTGTGCACTTGGCTGTAGAGTAGCCAGATATGTGGCACCACGTGATATGCTGCCTGCCCAAGATGCTCTTTGACCCTTGGATCAATCAGACCTTGGGGTTGTGCTCTTCATATTGCTGGTAACATGACGGATGTTTGCCTTGTGTTTATATACCTTGCATTAGGCTGTTTCCGAAGGTTGCAACGGTAGTCCAGACATCATGTGAAGACGTGGCGGTGATCCTGTGAAGACAGCTTCCACGGCGGACAGGTGAGGATGAAGGCCGCAACAGAGCGCCGTGGTGAGGTCACCGTGGTAGCGGCGGCGGTGCGGGTGGGAGCGCCGGCCGGGGTGGACGACCGGTGGCAGACGGGCGTGCGGTGGCCGACTGAGGCGGCCGTGGCGACGGGGCAGCCGACTGGGATGAGGAAGAAACGGGGATGGGTGATGATGAACAGTGCCCGGGGGGAAAACAACTCAACAGAAGGAATAATATCCGGTGATCACAGTGGAGGGTGAAAGTTTAATGAAGATGTGGAGAAACGGTGATTACGGTGGAGGGAGAATGAAGGCAAATGAAGAAACGGAAAAAAACAAAGAAATGGATGAGTATAGCGGGGACAGTGCGTTGGGGTTTCGGGGAAGAAGAAACGCAAAGAGATCAAATTAAAAAGAAGGATAGAATTGGGGATTTCGGCTTCCGCCAGAAAGAAGTCAGAAGAGTTTGGCCTCCGCCAGAAGAAGAAGAAGGGAGGTTTGGCATCCCGCCAGGAGGAGAAAACACACAGACGTGTTTCACAATTTTTTTCTACCCATTGCTTGCCCTAATTAGGGTTAGCACAAGATTATTTATAGAAAAACAAAATTACAAACAGACCCAATATCGTTCCAACTTTAACACCTACGACATCTATACTACTAAAATAAACAAAACGGCATAATCGACTAAATAAATTCTAAACTAAAAATAACCCATTAATTAAATACGAAAATAGAAGAAAATAATAAAAATAATCTTCATCTCGGATCTCTTCAACAGCTCCTGATAAATCTGCATCTTCAAAAATAATTTGTGCAATCCGCTCCGCATCACCGACCACACGACGGCGTGCAAACTGGGTCCATCCGAATGGATTCGAAATTGAAATTTAAAGACCTGACAGAACTGCTAGTCGACCTACGTACGGGCCAAGGGGGCCGAGCTTTGTTATAGCTTCACATGAAGCCAAACAGTTAAGCCAAAGTTGATAAGGGTACGAATTGTGTCTTATAAAGCTATTATGCAGTCATCAAGCAGGTACACATGGAGACCTGATGGCTGATTATTGGGTCTGGTGCCCATTTGACAGCCCAACCAACCGTAGGTTGCACAGGTTACATATCTGTAGCCATTATTTTGGTGAATTAATTAGAGAAAACAAAGTTATACATCTTCAAACACTAATCGCTCATTCCTTGTGTTCTTAATGTGATGATGGAGGCTAATTGGTCCGGCCCGACTGAGTTAATTAGTAAGTTAATTTACCGCTTAGTGTAATCTCTCTAGAGGCCAGCCCTAACTAATATACCGGGCCCAGAATGGTACCCTGGGCACATGGTGCTTCCTATAATATTTATTTATGTTTTGTGACAAAGCCGCTGGTGTACTTTCGAGCGATTCATGTCTTAATATATATATATATATATATATATATATATATATATATATATATATATATTTATCACACTGACATGATCGTTCAAGTTCTTTAATTAAAGGGATGTCAGATGATCGATCGATGTCCTAGCAATTCATATGCCTGTGAAGCTAATGTGATACTCTTGTTGCAGTTTTTCGTTGTGCACTTGGATGTAGGTTTGTGTTTGTTACCAACCATATATTGCAAGTTTCCATAGAGAAGGCCCATATGTGGTGTACGTGTACCAAGAAGCAACTCGCCCATATGTGGTGTACGGAAACTTCACCGTCCCTAGACGGTGGTTACCCTCGCCGGACCTCGATCTAGCGGCCCCTCCATCAGCGGTTCCCTCCGGTGACTCGCCGGGCGGGGGAGTTCCCGTCGGGTTCTCCCCCCCCCCTTCCCCCCTTGTCAGGTGAGTCTCCGCCTTCCTCCACGTGTTTCCCTCCTCCGTTCTCGCTCCCTCCCCGCCGGGCCTCCGCAACCCCCTCCCTTTTTCGGTCGCCTTCTCCCTCCCCCTCCTTTCTCCTGTCGCCTTCTCCCTCCCCCGTCTTCGCTTTCCTCCCCGCCGGGCCTCCGCAACCCCCTCCCTTCTCCGGCCGCCTTCTCCCTCCCCCTCCCTTCTCCGGTCGCCTTCTCCCCCCTCCGTCTTCGTTCCCCTCCCCGCCGGGCCTCCGTAACCCCCTCCCTTCTCTGGTCGCCATCCCCCCTCCGCTTAGCCCCGGCCTCCCCCTCCCCGGATCTCCCTTCCCCATTCCCTCCCCGTCCCCCCTCCCACTCCGCTCCCCCCCCCTCTGAGTCCCCGCCTTCCCCTCCCCGCCGGCCCACCGCAACCCCTCCCCCTTTCGGCTTTCTCCCCCTCCTTTCCTGCACCAACTTCTTCCCCCGCCCCCCTCTTAGCTCCTGCCCTCCCCGCCCCAGTCTTCTCCACTTGACCCCTGCTTCCCACCGCCGACCCCCCGCCCCTCCCTCCTCCTCCCCCGACTCCCCCCCTTCTCCGACCTCCGACCCCCCCCTCGTCCCCGAGCGAGCCGTCGGCCGGGTCTCGCCAACCCACCCACCCGACCCCCCTCCTCTCACCGCCGTTTTCACCGCCCTCCTCCACCTTCTCCTCCTAACCCCCCGGCCCTCTGGTCCCTCACCGATCGCAATCACCCACCCCCGTCGATCCCCCCCCCCCCCCCCCCCCCCCGCGTGTCGTCCCCCCCCCCTCATTTGCTCAGCGATCCCCCCTCCTCTTCCTCCTCCGCCTGCCGTCCCCCCTCCCCTATCCTTCGTTCTTCCCCACCTCCGTCCCTGGTCTCTTCCCCAAACCTTTTGAAGCCCATTGTTCCCGTCACCCTGTCCTGGTCCTTTCCCCACTGATTTGGGAGTCTCTCGGGCATCGACGGAGTATGGATCCGGTTCTCGTGATGCAGGTTATGGGTCTCTTTCCTTGGTTTCGAAGAAGCTCGGAGATACAACGCATTCTCCCCGTATCCAACCGGATATCGGCCTCCTGAGCATTCTTTTCTCACTGTATAGTTCAAACGCGGTTCGATTGCCCAGTGCGTCTCGAGGAAGAATTCTGTCACCTTCAGCACCGACTGGCTCTCCCTCAGATCCTCTGGAGTTTCCAACGTTGGTGGTTGCCTTCGCTCTACACTGTTCCTAGTAATCGGTATCTTCTATGGTTGTTCGTCGCTCCGGTGACAACATGGGCCATGTATGATATACCTGAATGGTTTGAGTTTTATGTTTCTTCATGTACTCTGGTCATCATGTATCGTTTTGACATGGAATGAAATATCGGCTGATATAACTTTACAAAAAAAAATATGTGGTGTACGTATCTCCGGTATAAAACTAATATCATGGATACATACATAGGTCAATCTACCGAGCCAACTTTACATAAAGGAGGGACCTGGCGGAAATCAAACCCCCGAGCTCCTGTGCCGGTGACACAAGCGGGGTGTCCGCTGTGCCACTACCGAGTCAACTCACTCCAACATGTTGCAAGAGTTGCAAGGTCTTAATATATACCACACGGATAGATGATCCGTCGTTGTGATGCTACGTACAGCCCCACGTTTATGTATATGATGTAGAGAATATAATGGACGTTAAAAAAACAATAAAAATACGGAATTGTTATTTAAAAATAATAAAACATCATTAAGAATTTAAGAACTTAATTATAACCTAGTCGAGTCCATAAGTACCTTCACCTAACATATGCAAGATCACCCACTCATCTACCTCAGTGTGTTAATTATCCTTACATATGTTATCAAACGCATATATCCCTGTATTAATTAATTAATTATGCTTCTATATATATGCCACCATGTTTAAACTAACATGAATATAGAAATAGCATTATTTGTCCTTGGGACAAGTTGTACCCATTCCAATTTATGTTAATAATTATCCTCGTGCTAAAAATGAGCCAAACATTGTCTAAGCAGATCAATATTTCATACCTAATGACTACGTACTTATATAAACTATGCCGTACACCATTAGTCTGTCTGGAAGTGAACCAGACCCCCAATCTCAACTCGTACGACAGTGGAATCGAGGCTGGGCTGGCTTATTAGTTCAGCTATGACGAACCACAGCTTAATTAATTCGGCTGCAACTAATGTAATATTCCAACCTAGTAGGTTCCATGCAACATATTAGTCCATGTCATCTTTATTACTTCTCCGGTCTTCACGGTGGTTTGCCTATCAAATCTGTCAGCCACAGTCGGAAAGTACATGGGACTTGCATTCTTCTACTACGGCGGCTCGCAGAGTACCATGGGATCAGTGGAGAACATGACAATGTTGGGCATTCAAACCAAGTCAATTGCACTCTTGAGGTCTAGTTTGATAAAGTTTATACTCTGGCTGGATTATCAATAATTATAAATTCTTACATTAGCTTAGATAACATTTGGAACGGACCGTTGGGGTGAGATTTTATAGGGATTCTAATTGTTAAAATTTAAATCTCCTTAAAAATACTTTCAAATATCTCAATATCTCATCGAACTTTTACTTTATGCGAATTTTGAGGTTTAGAGAGATATAGAGAGAAAAAAGAGAAGAGCTCAAAATCTCCGAAAGTTGTTTAAAGATAATTTCCTCTATTTCTAAGCATCTTGAAAAAATCTTCACACTCACTATCCGTTTCAAACGCAGTCTTAGCCATTGTCAGATTTGTCAAAAAAAAATGAGAATTTTAAATCTCATTTGAAAGATTATGATGTCAAGTTGACATATGCGTGAGAGAGTTTTCTAATTATCAGTTTATCATATATATATATTTTAATAAAAATATATAAATCTCTCTCTATCTCCACATCTCTCTCACTTTCTCTAGATGTTAAATTACTTGATTAACATTAAATAAGATATTTACAAATGATTATCAACTGGCTGGTCTCACGTTAAGTAGTCTCATCGCCCATGCCCTCTTAGGAAGAGCACCTGATATGTCTTTAATCTGTCAAAAATATCTGTCAGAATCGCCAAAATCTGATTACGAAGATTTTCTCTTGATTTTTCATCGCCACTCTCACCGAGTCTCTCTCACTCCTGATTTGAAAATCTCTCTCGACATGGAATCCTAGATGACTAGGTTCATTTTAAAACGTCCACGGGAGGTGTTAGGGATTCCTATAAATCATTGGAATCTCTAAAATCTCTCTCGATGGACATTTCCAAACGCAACTTAAATAATGTACCGGTTGGCAGAATTTGTGTCTTCTTTATTTTAAATGTTTCAGATGATTTTATGGAGGGCTTTCTAATGAAATTTATGAGAAGGTTAAATTTATACATTTTGGTTTGCTTCTTTGTGACATCTTTGGCCTCGTATTAGAAGTTGAGAGAAATAGTCCCTCAACTAAGTAATTATGATGGAGTCTTTCCTCACCCCCGCCCCCACACCCGATTAAATAAGAATCGGCCGGTATATTTCTTGGAAATTTCAATCAAGTACATGAGTGCTCGAAGTCTTGGTTGTACTTTTGGCTCCATCTGCGTCTGGCTTCGTCTTCGCCCATGAATTTTTCAGCATCTGTTGTAGAGTCATCTTCAGAAGCAGTACGTGTTGCTTATCATCCTTCGTTCTCCATTGCACACACAGTTGCTCTCCGAACGGCAGAGATGCAAATGAAAAAGAAGGGTCGTTTCTACAATAGAGCTTTCTATTCATGCATGCATCCGACAATCTAGTGATCTAATTATCATCTAATTAAGATGCTGTTCCTTTGATATATAGTCGATCGGCTCATTACATGGCCGACACCGCCATGTTGTCCAGAAATATTAATTCTCTGATTGTTCTTATCCTGATAAGTAGCCAACCCATTTGTCTTGTCTTTGATTTCAAGGCTTTGCAGATTCCACAGGGTGCAGACAAGCCTTCAAATTAATCAGCTACAGTGGTTTTGTCTTATGGTAGACAACCTTCATGAGCTCATGCTAAGACCTCTGGAGGGTCCCAATCAAATTAACCAACCTATATATCCTCTCCAACACCCGCTCCCCCTTCCAACCCTTGTGAATAAGAGAGAAACTACGTGAGAGTGGAAAACGAATGATGGGAATTAAGGAACACTACTTCTGAAGGAGACTAATTCACAACAGATGCTGAAGAACCAATACGTAAGAGAAGGGAAAGCCAGACTGACTTGGAGCCAAAAAGTCCAAGAAGAATACGACCATTCATCCAGTAGACTAAAATTATTTTACAGACAAATATATATATGATTCCCTGAAACTAGCAATCCATCTAAATTGAGGTACTCTCTTAAATCTAGAAAATCGGTCACTTAAGGGTCTTGACATGTATGCATGCATACATATCGAGGGTGCAATTTTCCATAGCCTATTTTAACGTTTTTGTTTATAATTTTTGCACCTAAATTCTCCATTCCCACCCCCACCCCCCACTAAACAGCAAATTGGAACTTTAAGATTAACACTTCATAATTAATAACTTAAGGTGTGTCTAGGTGGTCCTGGTCCACCACCTATCCCACGATGGAGAGGTTGTGAGTTTGATTCCACTCCTCAACGTGTGAAGCAGAATCACCCCTCCACCCCCCACCCCCGATTATTTGAGAACTCTATGTTATTAGTTAAGGGCCACTTTGTTAACGGAATAAGCCTCGGGTAGAATGTGTTATTCTATTTTTTCACCTTTGTTCTAGTTTGATAGCATGGTTAAGTTACCAGGAGTCGGTTAAGATAAAAACCCTTATTCTAGGAATAACTCATTCTACCATTTTTATAGAATGAGTTATTCCTAGGGTAAGAATAAGTTATCAAACTGAAAAGGTAAAAAGTGAAGGAATAACTAATCTCATGTGAGTTATTCTAACCTATTATCAAACATGATCTAACAGAATTACCCACCCCGGGATTAATTATTTGAGGGTGTCGGATTATTAGTTAACGGGATGACATTTTCCCAGATTACTTGAGGACATCCGGTATTGAACTCTCTACCCCTTAATTTTCCTTTCTGATTTTCCGAGTGCCCAACCATTAGGCCAAGCTGTCCAAAAAGAAAAAAAACACCTCAACTCTCTGTACGGTTACATCCTTTTTCATCGGGCCACAGTACACAAACAATACATCTTCTTTCCAAATCATGATGTAGAAACCTATTGCAAATGTGCGGAATTGTCCTCGGAGAAGCTGGCACTTATCTTTCTTAATTTGTTCTCCAACATGAGTATAGAAGATCATTGTCACAAAAAACCTAAAAGACAATGTCAAATGACTTCGAAAGGCTTATACTTTACCTCTACCTTTAGGCAACTAATTAAGGAACGGCCTCGCTTAGTTGATGTTTCTTACAAGTGCGCGCACGTCTTACGATTACAAATTTGCCTCAAGGCATGATTCCTTTTCATCCAAAATCTCACCATTAATGATTATGTTATGGAATGAGTGTCTATAAACAAATACATTTCTTACATTCACAGACATAATTTTCACATGAATAAAGGGAAAAAATATAGAATATGAGTGTGCGTAAATGTAATCTTAGATATATAGAAACATATGCTGCGAGGAAAATGATCTGGAGCGGCATATTTCAACGGGGACATTAGAAACCATGTCATTCTCTTTAGATTACAGAAAGAAAAGGGACTTTTAGTTTTCAAACCCTATAATCTATCAGATTTAAGAATTAATTAATCCAACTAATTCAGATACTTATTCATAACTCCTCAACATCTCAAGTTATTTAATTAAGAATAAGCCTTTCAAGTGCTTTAAACGAATAAATAGAATAGAGGGGTTAGTCTATAAACATGAAATATTATTAGAAGTTCAAAACTAAAAATCTCCCAAAAAACATTTATCCTGGTTTCGGGTTAATGAAGACCTTCCTTCGTGTAAGAAATGTGACGTGTCTGAGAAACATGAACCCCTTTAGGTTGTTGTTGGGCTTGACCCAATGTTATTGTCTTCTTTGCTCAGCCCAAGCCAGCAAGTTGTGGTCGGTCCACCCGGGTTAAGCCACTAGGACCGCCTCCAAGTTGTTGGGTTCAGAAGAATTCTCACTACATCTGGCAAGATCTCCAAAAATGAGTAACATTTGCTGCACATTATGGTGTGCAATTTTCAGTTAGGTTGTTTGTTTCCCTGTCGTTTTAGGATCACCGGTTTTCAAATCGATGTATTGTTTTAATTTTAAAATCAGAAGTATTTTGTTTGAATGACCGTACAATAAAATAAGGTGTTTTGTTAGTTTGTTGGCATTGCAACTCTTTTTTTTCTCTAGTTTCGATTTTCGAAACAAGAGAATCTTAATTCAAAATGTTCCCACATAATTTCACTTACATTATTTTACAATCAAACAAATAACTGGGAAAACGTTGTAAAATAAAACAACTATTGAGTTCGGAGTTTTACGGTGTTCACGGTGAAGCAAACAAACACTTAATATCTATCCACAAGCATTCTACATGGAGTGATGACACTTGGGGAATTGGGGGGAGGGGGGGTGCTCTCACTAAAGAAGCATGAGGACCCCCTAAATATGGGATGATGAGCAAGATGGTTCCTCATACGAATTTTGGAAAAACAATGCCGGTGGAATTAATATTCACAAGTAAATTATAACCACTTGCATTCCACACTATCATCCGATCCACTAATTACGTGCCAGATGATTGAACAGTACTCCACATCAGCCACGCTTTGTAGTACTACGTACATAAGCAAGATAATTATATTATCGATAATATAGCTTTAAAATATTAAAATTGTATGTGTTTAAGTCTTTCTTTGTCTTTGTTTTTGATTAAGATCATATAATTAAATTAAGTGATCAACATAAATTACCATCTTATCACCAGGAAACTCAAGTGGATGATCTGAAATATATACTTGAAACCGAATGGAGTCGAGCATCACCAGGAAACTCAAGTGGATCAGAAATAATTGAAACCGGATGGAGTTAAACTTAGAAAAATGATTAAAACTCAAACGAAATGTGGTCCGCCGGGCCCGATATTAACAAGAACTGCGTCGTGCCAAGGGACTCTCGCCATGTATATATAGAAATCGCTCTACGCTGCCCTCTCGTCCGACGCCGCTGCCTCACAAATTATGCCGCGCCCACTACCGTACGTGTGCACGCAGCCATTCTCGCCCCCATGCAGCTACTCCTCAGAGTCGGCGCTTGGTTTCAGATCTCCACACAGCATCGACGATGACGCCGACGATTCAAATGTTCTTCTACCGTGCGGTATCTATTTGCCTTCGCTCCTCCCCTCTGCGTGCCCAAGGCAGAGGATAGACCTCACAGGACAGCTACAGCCTACAGCAGGTCGGTAACGCGCGCCGGTTATTTGCATCGTGACACGAATCTGAGCATCGATGCCTGAGGAGTAGTGGCAGCGTGGGGGAGCGGTGTAGGATGGGAAAATTCATGGGGTGCTAGCGTTGGGCGATGGTCGAGTTTTCTTCCTGCTAGAGGGTGAGGCGAGCTCCCACAGGGCAAGAGTCCGTTCAAGGGAAGTCTCTGTCAGAGTTGAGAGGGGTTCCACTTCGTATGAGTCTGACGAACGTAGGAGAAAACTTGGACAAATGCTGCATGGCGGGGCATGGAGGATGGGCCGGGCAGGTGATCCAAGTCCCTCTCTTGTACCCCTCACTTCCTCTTCCCTTCCCCTTTCGAATTCGGATCGTCATCTACTCCAGACGCAGGAACCCCTGATCACTCTCCCAGAATTTCTCGGTCTACGGAGGGTGAACACTCCACCGTCGCAGAAGCCACCGCCCGTTAACAATGCCTGATCTCTCTCTCTCTTTCTCTCTCTGCGGGTGTCCCTGGATGAGTCCGTACGTGCATGTTCGACAGACGACAAAAGTGCTTCTCTCTCGACAATTGCGGTGGAGGTGATTTGTGGAGAAGATGACGAATGAGCGGCGGCGGATCTGCCAACCTGATGTTGGCGCATCGAGGGGGATGAGTGGAACATTGCCAGGTTGAAGGTGTCCACTACCACTCTCACCGCCCGCCACCAACGCCACAAGCAACACCCAGCGTTCCCGCCGGAAATCCCCTTCAGCAGTTCGGAAAGCAAAGCACAAGTCACCATTCCCGTGCCGGTCACGTGGTCAGGGCTGTACGGAAAGTAACCCCCAGTGTGTTCCGTCCCTGAGTTCTCTGAGGATCGCACAGCGATAGATTAATCCCTCCGGGGGCGGTCAAGGGCGGTAAGGCCGGCCGTGAGGGCGAGACCTGTTGGGATCGAGGTGAAAGGAGGGTGGTCCCCCGTGTGGCTCCCTCGTTGCGTGACATGGCTATTTCCGGTTTACTGCTATACCTCGTCCGACTGTTTTCCCTGCGCAGCGAAACCCCAATATCTTGCCCACCAGAGAGAGAGAGAGAGAGAGAGGGAGGGGACGGCGGCGGCTGCATCGCTCCAACAACAACGGAGGGAAAATCGGGTAGGGAGGGGGAGAGAGAGAGAGAGACGGCGGCTGCACCCCTTCGAACGACGACGGAGGGGAAATCGGGTAGAGAGAGAGAGAGAGAGATAGACTACGTGGCAGGGCTCGGAAGCGCCATCCCCTCGAATGCTTCCACGTTCCCCCCTCCATCTTTCCTGCTTTCTGTTTCCCACTCTCCCTGTGGTGACGCGGAGGAAGAATCCTAACACGAGACATCAGCTACTACATTCATTCCCTCATGATTTTCGCAACTACGTACGTACGGAAGGGGAGTCGGACAAGGATAGCGGAGGGGTCTTACTTTGGATATTAGATTTTAAAGTTTTTTAACATTATATAATTAAGATAAGAACAACACGGAGGACAGCAATTATAGAAGGAGCGAATTAGAGGCAAAGAAAGTACTATAAATTTAAATTTCTATTGGATTTCTTATAACAATTTAATCTTCTAATGTATTAATATTAAAATTGATAGAACGCAATCAAATATAAAAATTGCAACAAATATATATATCGTAATTAATTAATTAAAAATTCTCTTAGGTGTTTTTTTTCTATCAAGTTATTTAGCATCACATGTGAGGAATATTCACATTTAGATGATGGAAGTTTCTATGAGGTATTAATTCCGCAAACGTGAATCAAGGTTTACGCCGAGTTTTATGCGCGCATATGAGTTTTAGAAGTTTTTTTTTGCATATAGACAATTCATCAGGGAGTTATTTGCTAAAAGTACTACTTTCCTAAGTTACAGTTCTAGATTATCTGTTAGTAATTAGATAAACATACAATGGTGGGGGAAAATCACGATAAGCTTTTCTCTTTTGATAAACATCGATAAGCTCCTCAATACGTCGGTTAACAACAACAAGGTTCGAAGCTTGTCTATAAAAACGCTGCCCGCGCCTCCTCTTCCTTCCGGCCGCATCAAACTTTCTGGTCTCCACCCACATCAACACCCCCACTCCGATCCTCCCCCATGTCACCGTCTTTTCCATCTCCCCCTTCTTCTCCTCAACCCGGAGACCAACGCCAGCACATCTCCCCCGGCCACGCAGTGTCACCACCGCATCAGCCTCTTCAACTCAAACTCTCACCTCCCGACGGCAGCAGTGCAGGGGAATCCATACTTGGGACGCCGCCACCGACCGATGGGAACGTAAGCGCAGGATCATCGTCCACGGCGCCACATGAAGCAGTGCCCTTGTCGTTGTTGCCGCCTCCCAAAGCTCCTGCGGGGGGCAAAGGAGAGCAGGACAACGAAGATGGGCTTCATGCCGATGGAGAGTTCCTGCAGCAAAACGCTCCGGCGTGGGCTCTCGATGGGTTGCCACCTGGGTACAGGTTCACTCCTCAAGACGACGAGCTGATATCATTCTATCTCCGGAACAAGATACTGGGTCTTCCGCTGCCTGTAAACAAGATTCATGACGTTCGGCTCTACGACCACAACCCCGATGACCTCGCAGGTCAGTTGCGGTTTTACAGATTTTTTTTGTATACCATCCATGCATGTTGTTGTTTGTTATGTATAAATAGTATACTGTGTTTATAAACCCTAGGGTGGGGTTAGTAAGATGTGTGACTTAATTTTTAAGACTATTGAATTAAAATCCTTGTTAGGCGGATGTGGTAGGTAAAGAAAAAAAACATAGGTATATATACCTATGACTCTCATGATAACTTGGGGTGAGAGCAATCGGGTCTATACCTATGGCTAGTTAAATCCCTGGAGTTTTTCCTATGGTCATTGCCGTAGGTAAAAGTTTTTTTTGGTGCAGTGTAGCGAATCATATTTGTTTGGCTGGGAATTTCATAAATTTCATATTTCATAGAGAGTTAGGATTCCTAATGGAATAAGGGTTTTGAGATATTGAATTCACATCTTTCGTAGGTAAGAATTTAATTCCATCCTTATCTAGACATCTTTTTTAAAATAAACTCATGTTCACTAACTCATGAATTGATTTCATAATATAAAATCTCCCTACTTAACTCACTAACTCAAGGATTTAATCCCTAAAGAAAATCCAACCAACATCTAATGAAATATATTCATAATTTGAAACTCAATTCATAAATTGAATTCAATTACACATCTCACTACCCTATAACTTATTCTTTGAAACATAACAATATATAAGAGAAGGATTTAACATGGGGGATGTTTACTATCTACCTTATGTGCCTAAGTTCTAAATGCATGTTAGTCGGTGAGATTTTAATTTCCTACTGGCTTTCCGTCTAACTGTTTGTTCACTTCATATGCACATGTGATGAACAATATATAGCGAGTCATGAGCAGTGGGGTGAGGGCAAGTGGTTCTTCTTCACTCCAAGAGATCGAAAGTACCGTAATGGTCATCGACCAAGCCGGTCGGCGGGGGACGGGTACTGGAAAGCCACAGGAGCTGACAAGCCAATCAGGAGGAACGGCGTTCATGTTGGAGTGCGAAAAGCTCTCGTTTTCTACATAGGGAGGCCACCCAAGGGGGACAAAACAAATTGGATCATGCACGAATATAGGATTAATGACTCCAAGGGCCCCCGCCAATATGATGGGACGATGAAGGTATGTGTAATTAAGCAAGTAATCTACTGCACCTTTCAATAGGCTTATGTATCATGTCTTTTTTACCTGGGTGCATGAAATCAAATGGTATCCGATCCGATTCACGTACGTTGTAGCTGCGCCGGCGACTGTGGCAATGCAAATGGTTATATCTTCACATAATTAATGTCGATTATTACGTTCTCTGATGAGTTGCTTTTTGATTTGTTCTTTCAGTTGGATGACTGGGTTCTCTGCACCATTTATGAGAAAGCACGCGGCGCAGTTCGCAAAAGAACAGCACACCAAGTTCCGAGCAACCAACATGAAGGTGGAAGGAAGAAGCAAGTCCCAGTGAGGGAAGCAACGCTACCGCGGGAACTCCCGGCTTCGGAAAACTCCATTGATGTGTCAAACATGCACCAAGGTTTATCCAACGGCACTTACCACGATGAATCCTACGACAGCATGGGTAATTTTCCGCCACATGATCCTATCGTCCAAGAAAGGTTTCCGGCGCCCGTGTTCTTGCATGAAATGTCTGAAAACGGAAACGGGCAAGTCCCTTGGAACCAGAGTTCAGGTGCTATCATGCACTCAACGGTGATGCCGCCAGCAAGTGAGTTGGGATATCCGGTCCAAGATAACGTCCCTGCTTCTGTTCTTGATGACTATGAGATGTGGTTTGATGGTGCAGGAGATTCCCGGGGGTTTACGGATTCTAATATTGATGCAACAGATCATTTATTATCAAATCTTCATAAGTTTGATCCAGCATATCTGCCATTTGGCTTTGATGCACTCCCAACCACAGACGCCAGGGATTCAAGTCATTTCTTTTCTTCCGGGCCGGCAGCTTCTGCGAACCTTAATAATACTGCACCCTTTGAGACTGGTGTACCTTACGGTTATGGCGCAACTCCTGAGACTGGTGCAACCTTTACGACGTCGCCCCCGACCACAAACGCCGTGGATTCAAGTGATTTCTTTTCCGATGGGCGAACTGACGCTGCAAACCTTTGGAATACAGCACTCCTTGTGACCGGCGCAACTTACGGCTATGGCGTAACTTTTGAGAGTGGGGCAACCTCTGCGGCGCTCACAACCGCAAACGACATGGATTCAAGTAATTATTTCTTTTCTTCTAGGCTAACTTCTGCTGCGAACCTTGAGAATACTGCACCCTTCAAGACTGACGCAACTTACGGCTATGCTGCAACTCCCCGCACTGCTGCAACCATTGCGACGTGTGGAATCTCTGGGACTGCGTCTGGTGCAACCTTTACGACGTGCGGAACCTCCGAGACCGGTCCAACCTCCGAGGACGTCGCTTCTGGCGAGGTTATTCCTAACCCTGCAGGCTTCTCAGGCTCCGAAATAAAGCTTGCAGGCGACGAAGAGCTTCCTGCGGCGGCATTTTCACCAACCGGCTATTCCTTCCGCAAGCCAGGATAGATCGATTTGATGTGGTCCTTAGAGTTATCAGTCATGCTGTAATTTATTAATTTATAGACTTTGGGTATTTATCGGGTTTCTGTTTAGCTTAATTTGCAGTGCTACTGCCGGGTGGTCGTTGGTTGGCAGCTTCTGCAAGCTCCTCGTCAATGTCAATGTCTACATACGGTAGGACTGACTTTACATCAATTTAGAGTCCATTTTGTGTACTTTCTTCTTCATCTGTGGGTGTGCATGCATGACTACGTATAGCTTTAATTACCAAGTAACGAGCAGGATAATTTAAACCGAAAGTCTAGTTTGGTAATCGGGTAGGGCAGCATATTTGCCGGTGCCCTCTCTATTCTCATCCTTGTTCGTCAATTTTTAACAATCGAATTTGACAAGTGCAGGTTAAACCCGATTTTATATGAAGGCAATGGGTATTTTGGTCGAATATCGAATGAGTTATTCGACGTATAGATCCTGGCCACTTATTCTATTCAATAATCAAAGACACCCTAAAGAATAACCATATATAAATCGAAGCGAAATGGAGCATGCATCCAAATAAATACTGGATTTGAACAAAATTTTCTAATTTATCGCTGGCGCTAATGAGAAGTCTCTGATGATCAAAATGGACTTGAACTGAGAGGGTTAATTTATCCACAAAATTAATCGACCAAAAGGGGACGACAAAAAGGAGGCATTGAGCGGATGGATTTTAACGAGCTAGATGTATGGCTGGATTCCTGTATTAATTAATTCTCCACGGGGCTTTAGGCTATAAAACAGGAAATTAATTAAGCACTCTGTCTCCCTAGTTTCAAAACTATATGTGCATTATAATGAGAACACAAAGTCAAACGTTGTTCCGAGATCACAGCAAAACATTCGACTTGTATTAATTGCCGCTTTGCCAGCAAAACATTCATGACCGTCGGCATTAATCCGTGCATGGTATGCATTCTATTTCTGTTAACTTGAGTTTATGCTTCAGCTGTGCATCATCGATCGTCGAGAGATTTGATCGTTTGAATGGAATTTCCACCTTAAAATTCCAACACCTCCTCCACCCTCCTCAATAATGTATGCCACAGCCTCACCCCCAGAAGCAACCCCCCCCCCCCCAGCATCTCTGCCAACGCCCTCCTTCAACAGCTCTGAAGGCCAAATCCCAGTCACCACTGCCACGTCAACCGCATGGTTAATTAGGGTGCTTCAGAAAGGAATGGCAGTGCCATGACCAAGGGCTTGATTTTGGCCGTGAGCACATTGAGGTTGCATCGTTGCACCACCGGTAGCATCCCTGAGGCGGGGCATTCCCCTTGCTGTTGCTGTTGGAGCATGACACCCAAGATGCCATGTCAAAAACAGTGACTAGGCCTGTTGGAGTCGGGCCGCCACATCCCCCGCAGAAGTTAGCATGAAATTAAGGAAGAGGAGGCAGGGTTTTGGCAAGCTGAAGGGGGTGGACTCAAGAAGACTGGAGAAGGTTCCTTGTGTTGCTCTCTTGTTACTTTACATGGCTCTTTAGGGGTTACCCTTGTACATAAGGGGTCCGACCGTTCTTCTTGCGCCGCGGAACCCCTATTGGCTTGGCCACGAGAGAGAGAGAGAGAGAGAGAGAGAGAGAGAGAGAGAGAGAGAGAGAGAGAGAGAGAGAGAGAGGGGTAGGTGGCATCGCTCCCAACGATGGCGGAGGGGAAATCTAGTAGGAGAGGGAGAGAGAGTCCTAAAACTACCTTGTACATAAGGGGTCCGACCGTTCTCCTTGCGCAGCGGAACCCCTATTGGCTTGGCCACGATAGAGCGAGAGAGAGAGAGAGAGAGGGGGGGTAGGTGGCATCGCTCCCAACGATGGCGGAGGGGAAATCTAGTAGGAGAGGGAGAGAGAGAGAGAGAGAGAGTCCTAAAAACTCGGTATCGGGCTAAGGGGAACTCGGGTAGGGATAGGAAGGAGATACGACGGGCATTTCACGTTGGTGCACTCGTTTTGATATTAATTTTCTAAAGTTGTTATTATTATATTGTATTACATCATATTAATCACCACCGCCTTATGAAATCTCACCGTACTCACTCTTATTAAAAGACGACGACGATGGATCACTGTGCAAATAAAAAAGATCCACATAATGAAAGAGAAGGAAGACGAAGATGATAGAGAAAGATAACACATATATTTACATGATTCAATTGGTAAGATTATATCCCTACGTCCACGAAACTTGCATTGTCTTAGTCCTCCATTTAGACACTGTAACATCTAAGTTCTTCCACTTAGATGCGGCTACACTTAAATCCACTTCAGCACCAACATACGTATCGTCTAAGACAATGTTCCTTCTAAATCGATTCCGTCCAAATTATTTCATCCAAATCCCTCGTAACTCTTACTACTTAGATGAAATATTATCTAACTTTATCTTGTTGTTTCGGTTTATAACTTCATCTACCTCGCATTGTCTAAGTCTGTTACTCGGATGATATAGCATCTAAATATGTTGAACTACTCCGAACTATTTCTGATACTTAAGTCTTAATTTGAGACATATTCTGAACACGTCATAATTAAGATGTGAAGAATAGAAAGGAGGAAGGAATTAGAGGCAGAGAAAGGATAAGAGAGAGTCCTTAATATAAATTGAAGTGTGTTTAAATTTGTAAACAACATTATATATTCTTCAAATATATCGATATCAAAATTGATACAACACAACACAATCAATCAAATACCTAACATGAACAGAAGTGTAAAAATCTCAATAAATACAGATCCATGATACATCAACTAGGCAATCCCTTGTGTATTTCTTATTTTTTTTATCAAGTTATTTAACATCATATGTGAGGAATATTGCAAATACTTGATGGAAGTTTCACTTAATGTGTTCTGCAAACGGCAATGAACGTTCAGGTAGACGTATATATATATATGTATTACAGAATATTATTTTGCATATACATAATTCCTTGGGGACTTATTTGCAAAATCTCTTTCCAAAGTTCCCCCTCCGGCCCTCCGTACCCATTGTCGATTAATTTGATAAACATTACCATGCTTTACAGAACATCGCGATAAGAACAAATCATCTTACGTGACGTCTCGGATAACAACCAAGTCTGAAGCTTCTTTAGAAAACCCCCCCGCAGCGCCGCTTATATATGAATTCTTTTGCATATACATAATTCCTTGGCCCAGATCATAACCATGCTTTAAAATAGATCGCGATAATAACAAATCATCTTACTTGACGACCCCGGCAGTGCCACCTCTTACATCCCCTGATCAATGCCAATGTCACCGTACGTGACCTCTAGATCATAATCATAAGTTTTGATATCATATTAAAATTTATTAGATTAATTACGTCGTCTAACTCAAAATTTTAAGACGTTGAGGGGAAAGGATTCTACGATGTATTATAAATATAATATATTTTAAATTATTTTGTACGAGATTATTCTAACACGATAGATTACCTCCTGGATATATGTTCACCCCTTAAGACGATATCGTTCTATCTCCGAAACAAGATACTGGGCCTCCCACTGCCTAAGAACTAGATATCCATGACGTTCGGCTCTATGACCACAACCCTGATCAGGACCTTTTTTTTTTTTAAGGGCAATACCTGACAAGCGGAAGGGGGTGGACCGTTCATCCCTACAAGAAGGGAAGGGACGCTCCACTCCTAGCCGCCGGGCAGGGAATTTTATATATATGAAAGCAAAGTACAAGGAGAGACTAGGGCTTGAAGGAAGGACACCCTATCTTATCAAGACGATAGGGGCCCTTAACAGAAGAGGGAAGCTCGGCCCAAGAACAAAAAGTGGAAGGAGACGACAACAAGCACCCATGGGCAGCCAACATGTCCGCCACATGGTTGCCTTCCCTAAAGATGTGGGTGATGGCCACGTGAAGACGGAGGGAGATGCAATCCACGTCCAACATGATGAGGTGCAGGCTCCACGGGCGAACAAACAGCCGGTTGGCAGCTCTGGCAACCACAAGAGAATCTGTCTCGACCTCAACCGCAAGGACTCCCCGCTGAAGACAGAGGGAGAGGCCATCACGAAGAGCAAACGCTTCAGCTTGAAGGCTGGAGGTGACGTTGTGGTACGGTGTAGCAAAAGCAAAGACGATTTGGCCAAGAGAATCCCGAAGAACAGCCCCTCCTCCGGCCAAGCCAACATCACGCTTGAACGCGCCGTCAACATTGAGTTTCAGCTTGCCCGGGTGAGGGGGCAGCCACCGGATAACTCGAGGTAACCCTTGGTGCACCCTCGTAGGGGAGACCCCCCAAGAGGTAAGCCAATCACGCTGTGAGTTGTTGATGTCCCGTCCCTTGAACCGGTGAATCACAAGAATAGAGCGGACAGCTAGCATAGTCCGGCCAAGGATATGGCGGGAGTCCATGGGCTGCCCTTCAAACCTCGCATGGTTCCGGCTGAACCAAATCTCCGAGAGGGCGGCCATGAAGATGCACCCTGATCAGGACCTTGCAGGTCGGTTGCGGTTTCATGGACTCCCTCTCCATCTTGTTGTTTCCTCTTCCCATTGCCGTGTTGTTTCCATCTTGTGTTTCAGATTATTATTATATAGAAGAATTTATCTATAAGAGAAGGGATTTAATTAAGGAGGGGGGTGTTTACCGTATACGTTACGTACGTAAGTTCTACATGAATGTTACACGGTAAGAATAGGATTTTCTACGTACTGGCTTGCGCGCCGTCTAACTATTCATTTTGCATCGATCCGTATGTATGTAATGACCATAGCCAGTCATGAACAGTGGGGGAAGGCAAGTAGTACTTCTTCTTCACCCCCGAGAGACCGGAATTGTACCGTAATGGTCATCGACCAAGCCGGTCGGCAGGGGACGAGTATATATTGCAGGAAAGCCACATGAGCAGACAAGCCAATGAGGAGCAACGGCGTTCAAGTTGGAGTGCGGAAAGGTCTCGTTTTCTACTGAGGGATTGAGACCACCTAACTAATATGTGGAACAAAACTAGTCGGATCATGCACGAATACAGGGTCAATGACTCCGAGGCATTGTTTGTCGACTCGGTCTGATTTTGATTGACTCGATCCGACTCGAGTTGACTCGGGCGCGTCGTACCGTATCTGAAAAAATCTGATACGGTGCAGATAATCCCGAGTCAAGTCGAGTCACAGTAAGAGAGAGAGAGGAGATGATACACATCGAGTCAGATCGAGTCAATTGTGACACGAGTGTACCGTATCGGATCAGGAAAGATCCGATCCAATACGGATCACCGAGTCGACAAATCTTACTCTAAAGACCCCCCTGCCAATATGATGAGACAATGAAAGTATGTGTACATAATCAAGTGATCTAATAAAGTTTCAATACGTCTATTAATTATATTTTTAGTTATTTAAAATTTAATATAATTGATTTAAAATTCTATCTGAACACTTGACATATTGAGTCGAAGACTTACTAATAATTAACGTATTATACTTTTACGACAACAAAACTAGTTACCATGTTGAATCATGCCCTTTTTATTTAGACTTCTGCTGATTAGGGGTGGGCACGGTTTGGTTTGGTTCAGTTTGAACAGATTTTTTCTCGAATCAAATTAAATCGAACTGAGGGCTCAACCCGAACCAAACCGAATTAATTCGGTTTGGTTTGTTTTGATTCGGTTTGAACCATAATTACAGGTCAAATTTGGATTGGTCATTCCATCTGAGTATTCTTACACATTCTTACTCTCATATCATAAACACCTTTGGAAACTTGACACTAGACCATTGTTTGATGCTCATTAATTTTTTTGAAATCAAAATTTCCAGTCTATTTACTGTAATCATAGTATCATACTAATACTCGTAAATAGGAGAACAATGCATTATAGATGTAGCAATAATTATATATGCTTTCCAAAATCATATGACATGATGCACCAAAATCATATGATCAAATAAATCATAACAATTACTCACTTATAACATGAAGATCCATTTTCAGACCAACGAGTTCAAGGAGTTTGAACCCATCCATGTCAGGCATGTGGACATCACTTATGACCAAATCAAAATGACTCTTCCTCTCCCGAAGAAGAGAGGATGCACTTGTGACTCGAGAGTATATAGTAACTCCAATCAATTGAAAAAATAAGATAAGTAAACAAAACTCTAAAAATGCAAACCAAATACAAACACTAATCATAGTATTGCTTATGAAAATCTTAAACTAAAAGTAGAAAAATCACAAAAGTAGAAAATACAGCACAACAATACGTAGAGAATCTGAGTAATGGATGGAGGATTACTAGCCAATCTAGTTACACATGCTGCTCCGAGAGAAGTTGTCTCTATATCAGCTGGCCTCAGTCTCACCACGGAACTATCTAACAGATCTGCCTGCAAAGACGTTAATAAACTATTTGATGAACATGTTTTATACACATTATTTCCCCCTTAAAGGAGCCGAGATAAAAAATGGAGCAAGATTTAAGAATGTATTAAGATGAAAATCATCAGGGAGAACTATCGGAAATAAATATTGAGAGGGGTTAGAATCTCAAGCAGCATTTCGTTGGCTGGAGAATCGGGAGAACTGTCGAAAATAAATATGGCCTCACCACGGAACTACCCAACAGATCTGCGGTGCTGCACTGCTGCCGTGGCTTGCGGGGTGAGGAAGGTAATCGATCGTGTGGGGCGTGGCTGTGTGAGTCACTCGCTGGCCTGCGGACGATGGGTCGCGGGAGGGTCGGAGGTCGCAGGAGGGCTGACTGTTGAGGCCCTCGCGGAGTCGCGGGTCACCGGCAGGCTGCCGACGGGGTCGAGGGAGGGGGACGGCCGGAGGGGTCGCGGGGCGGGTCTCCTGCAGGCTTCCGGAGGCGTCGAGGGAGGGACGGAGGGGGAGGGCCGGCGGGGTCGCGGACTGGCGGTCGCGGGGGAGGGCCGGAGGTCGCGGGCGGCGGGCCTCCTGGCTCCTGCGGCTGGGTGGTGAGAGAGGGCCGGATGCGGATGGGTCGCTGGGTGAGGGAGGATGACTAGGGTTTAGACTGTTTAGTGTTCACGCCTTCACGGTCGCGGTGCGAAAGAAGCAAAATCACTGAAATAGTTAATAAATTAGGGTGAGTTTTTAGTTTGAATAAATTTACAAAATCATCTTTGATAAATCGGTTTATCCGGTTTGGTTTGGTTTCTTGTGACCAAAAATCAAACAAAACCGAATTCTTAAATACGGTTCGATTTGAAACCAAACCAAATTTTTTAAAAATTTAACCCAAACACAACCAAACCAAACCAAACATGTCGATTCGGTTTGGTTTTCGGGTTGAACCCGAATTATGCTCACCCCTACTGCTGACTGGTTGACTACACCACTTTTATTCATAATATCGAACACTGGGTTCCATGATAGAAGGCTACCGTGTTGTTTCCTCTTCCCATTTACCGAGTGCGTGTGCGTGTGCGTGGGTGCGCGAGCCAACATTATTAAAGGTGGCGGTGGATTGGATCGCACGTTGACTTCTTATCAAAGTTTTGCTTGCGCGTGTATGAAAATGTTGTTTGGACTTGCATTGTTGTAATATTCTCCTAAAAAGGGTAGACCCTTTACATGATTTCAATTGTTACTAGAGAGGGGGAGATATATAGCTTAATCTAAAAACTCATCATGATCTTCACGGCTCAATAAATGACAGTCTCAATAGGACTCACTTATTATGAGACTCCAGTTAAAAGGACCTACAAGACTCACCGAGCCTCGGCTTAGTCGCCAGAACGAAGGTCTCCCCAACGCTCGAAGAAAGTCCAGCATACGACTAAATCGAGTCACCTGAAGATAGATAAATGCTCCCTCATGGATGCCCATGTCTCGGTCTCCCTGCCTAGGCATGAGATATCTTTTATCTCTCAAGGATCAGCCTGTCATCAAGACTCTTTAATAAGCCAGGGTGAATTCTTCACGGTTGGACACCTATCCCTAATAATCTAAGCGGACGTTATGTTGTCACCTGAGGATAGGAAGCTCAAGATGATAAGGATAGGGTATATAAGAGTCCTAGAACGATAAGAGTTCCTACCACTGACGTAACACTTGCCCCCCCCCCCTCCCCCAGACTCTCACGCTTCCCCTACTCAGGAGAGGGAGCCTACTGTAAGGTTTCGCACAGCACCTACGGGCGACGCAGCGGATAACACAAATTTTATTTGTCCGATCCCAGTGCTATGGAAAGCTTAATCCGTGCTCTAATCGGTGTTTCTAAGACCCTAATTACGGGTTGCGTGTTTCACCTTGGGCGGAACGACGCTGTCCGCTAAGCCCGATGCAGAGAAACCGAGCCACACAGCTGTACGACCTCTAGAGCAGATCCACACGGACCCTTGCGCAGCGACGGTACCTCCCCGGCACGACCTTCCCCGGCTCTATCACCTTCTGGAGAGAGAGAGAGGGCAAGAGGGAGAAAGGGGGAGGCTAATCCTCTCCCTTAAGCCAAGATGCTTGATTAGCTTAAGGGAAGTATGGAGAAGAGTTCGAATGAACTCACGTAGGATGCTATATATAGAGTTTAGGTTTATTAGAAAAGGGCTCCAAAAGACCGAAACTGTATATATGTCCTATCTTATATTATACATATGTATTAAACTCCATTTACACTCCTTTCCAAAAGGATTTCAATGGAAATAATACATACATTTGTATAATAAAAATCCGTCACCCAAGAATCCATTGTGTGTGATCCTCTAGGCCCATAGTCACTCTAGTTTAAGGCACATTAACTTCTAATTCCCAATTAGAAGTAAATTAAATGTATTCTACGCTTCTACCAGAGCCGAAGAATAGTTTAATTTATTCTGAACCTTTGATCACGTTGGGTCAAGTAAATCCGCGTGATCCCTGAGGACGCCGGGTTTAAACCAGCCTGTCAGGTACCTGTAAGTACGTCCACAGTTACCGCATCGATATAATCCCTCGCTCCTTCTATGAGTCTGGTACGATCGAGGGTATGGTTTGTGTCAAACCCCATGATCGTGACATTTGACTATGACCTCCTTAAAGTGTATGACGTCCATTCTAAACGAACTCACACGACCCTGGCCAGGGATTTAACGGAGCGTCAATGTCATGACCCATTAACTGTCTGATATATACCCGACAGTGAGCGATCCCTTCTTGACCATTGACGATCTTCACACGTATCCTGAAGTGGTTAATGACTCGACAACTCATGACTTATGGTTAAAGTCACTTAGCTAAGTAATTAAACCATTCCATTCTTCGTGTAAGATCCGATCAATGTCTCAGGTCAAAGGACCAACGATGCTACTGTGACCGTTGGATCTTCAGTTGACATTAGGTATAATCAACCATCTGAAGATCCAATAGCGGATCAGTTCAGTGCACATCCTCCAAGGACATATACCTACACATATGTGTTGGTGCCCCGCACCAATGACCATGAGACTGGTCACTTACACATCATGTGTACTGGTTTAATAGGTAATCAAAGTCCCCGAGTGATTACCCTCCAACCATGAACAATTTAAGGTATGTGTTCATGTAAAGTCAGTCTCATAATCGAGATCCCATCTCGAGTTGACTTTACAACCACATATCCTAGGGACAACATAAAGTAACACAATCGCATATTTACGCTCAAACACCACTTTATTAATAATGAACAAGATCGTACAACTATTGGGTCTACCCGACCCGAAATTGGCCTGTAGCACACCAACACTAACAATCTCCCACTTGAACTACAGTCAATTGCCCACAACTTTGAGGCCCATCTTATCCCGATGACGCTCAAATACAGTCTGTGTTAAAGGCTTAGTCAGTGGATCTGCTATGTTGTCTTCTAACGGTACACGCTCTACCGTCATATCTCCACGATCAATAATCTCCCGAATAAGGTGAAAGCGCCTGAGAATATGCTTTGACCTTTGGTGAGATCTCGGTTCCTTCGCCTGGGCGATGGCCCCATTATTATCATAAAATAATGGGATGGGAGCTGTTATCTCGGGAACTACGCCAAGTTCCAAGATGAATTTCTTCATCCAGACGGCTTCTCCAACTGACTGTCCCTCCATTCAACATGAATACAAATTAAGACATGGATTTACAGTTATCTGTATCTGACTGGAAACTAGAATCTGTGTAAGCTCTAAGCTATATGTCCTCTCCTCCATAAAGCAGAAAAAGATCCTTAGCCCTTCGCAGGTACTTAAGGATGCCCTTTACTGCCTTCCAGTGCTCTTCGCCTGGATTTGCCTGATATCTACTGACAATGCTTAAAGCATTGGCAACATCAGGCCGTGTACATAGCATTGCATACATGATTGACCCTATCGCCGAAGCATAGGGTACCTTATTCATGTGTGCCACCTCCTCAGAAATTTTAGGACTCATCCCCTTGGATAGGCAAATTCCATGTCTCATGGGAATGAGACCTCTCTTAAAATTTTCCATCCTAAACCTTTTGAGGATAGTGTCTATGTACATGGATTGGGATAATCATAGCATCCTTTTAGATCTATCTCGATAGATCCTTATGCCCGACATATAGGATGCTTCTCCCAAATCCTTCATGGAGAAAGTCTTGGACAACCAAGACTTAGTTGATGTCAACATCTCTACATCATTCCCAATGAGTAAGATGTCATCAACATAAAGGACCAAGAAGGTCACAGAGCTCCCACCGACCTTCTTGTAAATACAGGGTTCATCTTCATTCCGAATGAAGTTGAAAGATTTGACAGCCTTGTCAAATCTTAAGTTCCAGCTTCTAGATGTCTGCTTTAATCCATAAATGGACCTTTGAAATTTACATACCTTATTAGGATGTAGCTTGGAGGTGAATCCTTCAGGCTGTACCATGTACACCTCTTCTGAAAGATTTCCATTAAGAAAAGCTATCTTCACATCCAATTGCCAGATCTCATAATACAGGTATGCAGCAATGGCAAGGAGGATTCTGATTGACTTAACTATGGCTACCGGCGAAAACGTATTGTCATAGTCAATGCCTTACCTTTGACGATATCCTTTCGCCACTAGTCTAGCCTTGTATGTGTCAATATGTCCACCTGCACCGATTTTCCTTTTGAAAATCCATTTGCAGCCGATAGGGACCTTCCCTTTGGGTACATCAACTAAGTTCCAAACTTTGTTGGTGTACATAGACTGGATCTCTGAATCCATTGTCTCTTGCCATTTCTCGGAGTCTACACTTCGGATCGCCTCCTGGTACGACTGAGGATCATCATCCTCATCGATACATACCTTAGAGGACCCCTCTGAGACATGTCCAACATATCTCTCAGGTTCTCTCGGTAGTCTATCTCCGTAGTGTCAGTGTTTCACTTTGAATAGGATCAACCGATACAGTCTCATCTAATGGGTTTGTGTCTATGGGTTGTGGTTCTTGGACCTCGTCCAATTTTATCTGGCTCCCACTATTTTTCTGGAGTAGACATTCTCTTTCCAGGAATACAGCTCTCTTGGCCACTAAGATCCTTTGCTCAGAAGGGTGATAGAAATAATATCCAAACGTCTCCTTTGGATATCCCACAAACCTACACTTATCGATTCTCGACTCAAGCTTATCACTATCGTTCTTCTTTACATGGGCAGGGCACCCCCAAATTTTAATGTGATTAAAATTTGGTTTCCTGCCCTTCCATATCTCATATGGAATAGAAGGAACTGATTTACTTGAGATCATATTCAATAAATAAGCCGCAGTCTCTAACGCATAACCTCGGAGAGACAAGGGTAGTCCTGACATAGACATCATGGATCGGACCATGTCTAACAAGGTCATGTTTCTCCTCTCGGATACACCATTGTGCTGTGGTGTATACGGTGGAGTCCACTGAGAAACTATTCCATGGTCTTTAAGATAAGAAGTGAATTCATGGCTTAAGTATTCACCTCCTCATTCTTATATTCCTTAAACTTCTCAAAGGCTTGTGACTTATGTCTCATTAAATACACATAGCCATATCTAGAGAAGTCATCAATAAAAGAAATAAAATAGAGATAACCTCCTTTAGCTTCTATGGACATGGGTCCACACACATCCGAGTGTATGAGCTCGAGAAGGTCAACAGCCCTCTCACCATGTCCATCAAAGGGAGCATTGGTCATTTTCCCCATGAGACACGACTCACAGGTATCAAATGGCTTGTATTCGAACGAATTCAAATACCTATTTGAGTGTAAGTGAGAGACTCTTTTCTCACCTACATGACCAAGTCGGCAATGCTATAGATATGTAGAATTCACTTCATCAACATTGGAAATTTGCATCATATTAGAACATGTATCTAATACATAAAGACCATTGACTAATGAACCATTGGCTATTATCAAACCATTATTCATTATAGAGCACCCAGTGCTATTAAAAGTCAATGTATATCTAATGTTATACAAGCCAGAGATTGAAATAATATTCTTAATGATATTAGAAACATAATAACATTCATTCAGCTCCAGAATAACTCTTGAAGGTAAACTGAGGCGTGCAGTTCCGACAACTTTGGCAGAAACCAAAGCTCCATTGCCCATCCTCAGTTCAATCTCCTTTTTGCCCAATCACCTTCTATTTGCCAGCACCTGTACAGAATTACAGATATGAGATGCACATCCAGTATCCAATACCCATGATGTGGATTCCATATATGACAAATTAAGGTCTATGACAAAAATACCTTCATTTAGAATTGCCTTGCAATTCCTTTTCCAATGCCCAGTTTCCCCGCATTGAAAATATTTGTCTTCCTTTTCATTCTTCTTGCCCTTCCCTATGTCAACTTTAGCGAGTTGCTTACCCGTGGCCCTTTTCTTTACTTTCCCTTTGTTACTTGTAGTGGATATCTGGGTGGCCTTCCTTTTCTTATTGGCCCGGCCAATAATCATTACAGAAGAAGATGGTTTTTCTTTCTACATGGTTCCTTCAACACTCTTTAACATATTGAGCAGCTCTGGGAGAGTTGCTTCAATCATGTTCATGTTAAAGTTCATGATGAAGGAAGAAAAGGAATCGGGCAATGACTGGAGTATAAGATCAATGCATAGTTCAAGATCCAACTTGAACCCCAGTGCATTTAGTCTCTCCATCCACTCCATCATTTTCAGTACATGAGCCTGTACTGAAGAACCCTCAGACATCCGTGTCCTGAAAAGCCTTTTGGAGATGTCATACCTCTCAATCCTACCCTGCTCCCCGAAGAGCTGGCGTAGATTAAGACGTATACTTCTACAATCAGTCTTTTCAAATTCCCTCTGCAGCTCGGGAGCCATAGAGGCCAACATGTAACATTGGGCTAGGCATGAGTCCTCAGACCACTTGGCATAAACTAGTAACTCGCCCTCGTCAGCATCAGGAGCTGGCTCAGAATGAACCGTGTCTAACACGTACGCAATCTTTTCGGCGGTAAGGACTATGCGTAGATTACGCAGCCAATCCGAGTAGTTCGGTCCAGTTAATCTATTTGCATCCAAGATGCCGCGGAGGGGGTTGGACGACGACATTGTAATCTGGATAAGAAATAAAAGACAACTTAGCATGTGTTCAAATTCTAACTTAGATGTGGTTTTCTATATTACTTAGTCCCACTATTTTTCGATCGAACTATATAACCCTCAGTATATAGAACGGGAGATCAGTGAGATCAACCTAGTGGGTCCGAATCCCAACGAGACTGATGTACGACCTTGTGGAAAGCACAACAAGCCATACACCATCTCAAGGGCAGTCAACAAGCACTTGCATCTAATGCAATATCCGATATTCGGCCCCCGAGAAATCATCCCCTTGTGGAAACCACAACAAAGGATATTCTCGGTTAGATCTAACCATCATTACTACATAGCAATAAGTTCATGACCCGACCCTTGTGGAAAGCACAACAAAGCCGAGTTCAATTCCTCACCCATTGAGGCCAATACAAGGTAACTAAAGTAGAGCACGTAAAGAACCATCATTTTCTACAGGGACATCTAATTGATATAATTAATTAAATTTAAATTTAAATTTAATTATCCAATAATCAAATTTAAATTCAAAATTTAAACATATCAATAATTTAAATTTAAATTCAAAATAGTTATCCAATAATTCTGTTTGAAAGTAAATTTAAAATAATGCAATTATCCTCAATTAGTAATTTTCTAAAATTTAAAATTTGAATTTAATAATTATCTAATAATTAAAATTCAAATAATTGAATTTGCCACAGTTAACTTCAATAAAATTTAAAACTTGAATTTTCTAATTATCTAATAATTCAAAATTCAAAAACTTAAATTTTACTGAAGTAACTTCAATTATTATCATTTTATCTCAAGGTAAATAGTAATTATCTCACCTCGGTAAATTCAAATCGGTTAAATAAAAATTACTATTCGACTTTTACTATTGAGATAACACTATTTAACTTATGAAATAAAATTTTATTTAATTTACTGTACATTTCCATATATATATGTCATATATATATATATATATATATATATATATATATATATATATATATATATATATATACATATATACATATCTAAGCACAATAAATTTCTGATTGACTTCAATCATTACCATATATAATTCTGATTGACTTATTATAATAAGGGTAAAAGTGCAAATTTTTTTATTTAAAAAAAAATTTCGAGTCAAACTCCCGTGCGCGGGGCCGCCCACGCGGGACGCGTGGGCGGCCGCGCCCGCGTCCCGCACGCGTAAGCCCGCGCGCGGGCGCCTGCGTGGCGGTCGACGCCTGCGGCGCCCGCCGCGTGGCAGGCCCGCGCGCCCGCCACGCGGCTCCGCCCGCGTGCGGGCGCCGAACGCGTGCGGGCGCCGCCCGCCACGCTGCGCCGCCCGCCACGCTGCGCCTGCCCCCGCGGGCGCTGACCCCGGGTGCCGCGTGCCCCGCCCACGCGGCGCACGCGGCGGGCGCACTGCGCCCTGGGCGCACCGCGCCCAGGGCGCAGTGTGCCCAAACGGGTACAGTAATTTTTTTTATATATACAAAATTTGCTCCAGGGATGCCCAGCATCCTGGAAGAACGGGGATGTCCAACATCCCCTTCTAGCAATAACAATTGAAGCATTTAATCCCCTTTCAAATATGGTTCTAAACGGTAATAAAAACACCGACCATAGCGCAACCTGGCTCTGATACCACTGTAAGGTTTTGCACAGCACCTACGGGCGACGCAGCGGATAACAAAAATTTTATTTGCCCGATCCCAGTGCTATGGAAAGCTTAATCCGTGCTCTAATCGGTGTTTCTAAGATCCTAATTACGGGTTGCGTGTTTCACCTTGCGCGTAAGGACGCTGTCCGCTAAGCCCGATGCAGAGAAACCGAGCCGCACAGCTGTACGGCCTCTAGAGCAGATCCACACGGACCCTTGCGCAGCGACGGTACCTCCCCGGCACGACCTTCCCCGGCTCTATCACCTTCTGGAGAGAGAGAGAGCAAGAGGGAGAAAGGGGGAGGCTAATCCTCTCCCTTAAGCCAAGATGCTTGATTAGCTTAAGGGAAGGATGGAGAAGAGTTCGAATGAACTCACGTAGGATGCTATATATAGAGTTTAGGCTTATTAGAAAAGGGCTCCAAAAGATCGAAACTGTATATATGTCCTATCTTATATTATACATATGTATTAAACTCCATTTACACTCCTTTCCCAATTAGAAGTAAATTAAACGTATTCTTCGCTGCTACCAGAGCCGAAGAATAGTTTAATTTATTCCGAACCTTTGATCACGTTGGGTCAAGTAAATCTGCGTGATCCTAGAGGACGCCGGGTTTAAACCAGCATGTCAGGTACCTGTAAGTCCACAGTTACCGCATCGATATAATCCCTCGCTCCTTCTATGAGTCTGGTACGATCGAGGGTATGGTTTGTGTCAAACCCCATGATCGTGACATTTGACTATGACCTCCTTAAAGTGTATGACGTCCGTTCTAAACGAACTCACACGACCCTGGCCAGGGATTTAACGGAGCGTCAATGTCATAAACCATTAACTGTCTGATATATACCCGACAGTGAGCGATCCCTTCTTGACCATTGACGATCTTCACACGTATCCTGGAGTGGTTAATGACTCGGCAACTCATGACTTGTGGTTAAAGTCACTTAGCTAAGTAATTAAACCATTCCAGTCCTCGTGTAAGATCCGATCAATGTCTCAGGTCAAAGGTCCAACGATGCTACTGTGACCGTTGGATCTTCAATTGACATTAGGTATAATCAACCATCTGAAGATCCAATAGCGGATTAGTTCAGTGCACATCCTCCAAGGACATACACCTACACATATGTGTTGGTGCCCCGCACCAATGACCATGAGACTGGTCACTTACACATCATGTGTACTGGTTTAATAGGTAATCAAAGTCCCCGAGTGATTACCCTCCAACCATGAACAATTTAAGGTATGTGTTCATGTAAAGTCAGTCTTATAATCGAGATCCCATCTCGAGTTGACTTTACAACCACATATCCTAGGGACAACGTAAAGTAACACAATCGCATATTTACGCACAAACACCACTTTATTAATAATGAACAAGATCGTACAACTATTGGGTCTACCCGACCCGAAATTGGCCTGTAGCACACCAACACTAACACCTACAGCTATATAAACCCAGGAAAGTCCTCCAGAAAGGCAAGTTAGATTCTAACCACTTCAATTGGTGAGACCAGATGCGTCCACTAACGGCTTATACTGCATCTCAAGCAACTCACGTGGCTAAAGTCTCCAAGTGAGAAGCGTAAAAGGACCAAATCAAGTACTAGTCAGAGCAGCACTCGTCAGTGCCAGTCCTAATCTCTGACCACGCGTGCACACACTGACTCCTGCCTAGAGCCAAGTATCTAGCTAGTCCCCCCCGTAGGACGCTACGGTAGAAAAAGCCGGGGGCCCACGGAACTAGCTTAAAAACCGTACAACGGGAACACCCCTCCACCTCTCCCTGGTGGGCCGACACTGGAGGTCGTTGGGCTACGACTAGTGATTCCATCACAAAGAGAGAGAAAGCAACTGTAATGCCCCAGATTTTTTTGGATCCTTCTTCTCGGGTCTCGGATCTGCGTTTCCGGTATATCTGGCTCTGTTGTGTCCGAAATGATGTTTCGGACATCTTTCGTGTTCGGATCGGCGCGATCCGGAGTTGTTTCGGAGTCCCGGAAGAGTTTCGCGGCTTTTTCCGCGTGTGTTTTCCGATTCCCGGTGTGTGTTTCGGTAATTCCTTCTGAACCTCGTTGCGGGTGAACCGGGCCGTTCACCTAGGCGAGTGTGGTACCGTTGCGATCAGTGCATTTCGAGGATCGTGAGGGTGTGATTTTCTATTTTTCTAGATTTTTCCAATTTTTTGGATTTTCCTATATAAACCCCACACACTCTCTCTCTCTCTTCCTCTCATTTCTCTCTTCTCTCCCTCTCTCTTCTCACGCTCTCTCCTCTCACTCTCTCCTCTCCGACGGCCGACGGGGTGGAGCGTGGGCGAGGTGGGGATGGCGCGGGTGAGGTACGGGCGAGGATGGATGAGGATCGAGGCGGTGGAGGCGCGGTGAAGCTCGGCCGTGGGTTCGTGGAACGGCGAGGCTTTAACGGCGTTTCTTCATGGATCGGCGTCCACGATGCGCGAAATCTTCGGTGGAGGTAGGGTGATGGACCCCCACCCCGTGCACTTCATTTCCCGCGAGTTTCGTAGGCCGTGGTGAGCCGAGCGGGTCGTTTGAGGCGTTTTGGGGAAAATCATGTTTTGGCGGAGTGATCGCTCGATCTAGCGTTTTGTTGCGTTTTAGGCCGATCCGAGGCCATAGATGCATGCTAGGGGCTACTGGGGAGCTTCCCCCATGTTTTACCCCTCATCCGTGGATGTTTGGGGGCTTGGCGTGGATTTTTGGGCATTTTCCCGCCGTTCTCGATTTTACGAAATGGTCGTGGTCTACCAGTAACCATGTTCATTGGTCGCGGTCTTGGGAGAACCGCGTTTGCCCAAGAGCGTCGGCAAGCGTCGCGGACGTGCGATAGACCGTTTTTGTCTAGTCGCGGTCGTGACCCGACCGTGACTGTCTGGTCGCGGTCTTAGGGCGACCGCTACCATCGGGTTTGCGCGTGGCTAGTTGCGGTCGTGAGGTGACCGTGACTGCGTGGTCGCGGTCCTCGGTCGACCACTACTGTGTGGTCGCGGTCCCCAGTCGACCGTGACTATGGTCGCGGTCCCCAGGTGACCGTGACTATGTTGCGGTACCCGTTTGCATTGTTTTGACCTCTAGTCGACCCGGTTGTGACCCAGTGGTTGACTTTAGGTCTTGTGAATGTCCTTGACACCCCGTGGAGTTCTGTGACCGTGTCTTTGGGTGTCCGGAGGTTCCATTTACCTCGTTTAGCATGTCTGTAGGTGTGGTGGGTCCGGGTGAGCTCACGTGTTTCGGGCTTTCATGTTACGCTTGATCGAGTCACCGCGTATCGGTGTGTGTGCAGTGGGGTATCCCCCGCATGTCGTGGGTTTCTTTGGAAGGCGATTCCCGTGTGGGCCATGTGTTTGGCCTTGGACTGTAAGTCCAGTTATCCAGCCTGGGGCTGGAGCTTTCCCGCTGCCCTGGGATGGGAGATCGACATGGCGGCTTGTGTGCTACCTTGGGGATCGTGCTTCTGTGTTTTCCGTGTGGCCCGTGTGGGTGGCTTTAGTCCTTTGCGTTCCCTTCCCGAGGGAGTGGTCTTGGCGGCTCGTGAGTTGTCTCGGTACTCGTGCTACCGTGGTTTTAGACCTAGAGATTGGACTAGATTGACGGCCTTGTGCTGTTGCGTACAACGGTCTTGTCCCCGAGTCTTGTGACTCAAGGACCGTTGGGTGTAATGCGTCTAGAGGACTGTCCAGAGCCCAGTGGCTTAGTGCCACTTGAGTTTTCTCGACTCTCGCGCAGGGTACGTGTGTGGCCGTGGATTGCGAGTCCTGTTTCTTCCTCGACTGTGGTCACCGTGCGACGGGGCCGGTACGTGGGATGGTCCCCGTACATCGTCAGATTCGGACGTTGTTTTCCGTTGATTTGAGAGTCTACTCCTTTAGTGACCCTCCACTAGTCGTAGCCTACCAGTACGCGGTACCGGTCGCACCAGGGAGTGGTGTACGGGCTTACCCTGAGGACGGTTTTAGACTGGTTTCCGGCGGGCCCCTCTTCTAATCAGAGTCCGGTGCCAGGGGAAAACCAGTCAGAGGGCCAGACCTAGGACGCGTGGTCTGTGTGTGCACACGTGGTTGGGGACAGTGGACCCACGTCGACGGGCGTGACCCCAGCTAGTCACTTGTTTGTGGTTACTTGTTCGGTGTTCGTGCCTTTGGTAGGCGCTACCACGTCAGGCAGTTCACCTGCGGTGCAGTGTAAGACGTCAGGGGACGTTACCGACTGTGCTTCTAGTGGGAGGTACTCCTGTCGAGTACGGAGTAACAGACTGTTAGTTTCCATGACTTCGACCTTCGGGTTTTCGGTCGTGTTGACCGTTGAGTTCGGTTGTTCGCCGTGGCACGTGTGTTGTTTTTCGCGCCGTGAGACTAGTGCTAGTGGCTTTACCGAGGTTGCGTCTTGTTGTGTGGTACCCGCGATCGGATGGTCGGGGTTGCACCTTGGACAGCATGTCCAGGTCGGCTGTGTCCGGGGGACAGGCCTCTACGGCGTGGTTGCCGTGTGTTTTTACTTCGGTAAGCGGTACTAGTGTAGTTCGATAGCCTCGACCGCGAGGTCAGGGTGTGTTTCTGATACAGTAGGAGTAGTTGTAGTGACGTGTTTCGACCGGCCACCGGGTTTACTATTCCTACTGTTGCGGTTGCTCTCGCAGCCTTCCTTTTCGGTACCACCGTTGTTTCCGGTTGGGGTTCCGCGGGATCCCTGCTGAGTCTCTATTTTGGAGACTCATTCCCTACTTTTCAGGTGTGGCGATTCTTCCTCGAGGTTCGAGGGTGTGGAGGGGAGGTTCTCAGTTGCCAGCCCGCCGGGCCAAGTGTTCACTCGGCATGTGGTACGCTTTACTACTTTAGACTGTACTTTCTGTTGGACTGGACTCTGTTATAGCTATAGTTATTTATTTATTTTTGTTAATTGTTGAATTATCATGTTTTATTTCCTATTTCTTTGTGCCTCCACACTCCTTTTAGCCCTTCCGAGCCCTCCCGGCTCGTGGGCGGCGGTGCGAGTCTCGGGTCATCGGACCTTCCCGGTAATCGGATTCTCGGGTCGTTACAGCTGGTATCAGAGCAGTGGTTGTGGACGTACATAGGAATTCGATATATTGCAGTGATTAGAGTCCATAAGGTCCAATACAGTCGGCAGCTGGCTTAGGGTTTTGTGTTCGCTTTCCGCCTAGTTTCTCGCTTGAGAGCTTAAGTGCGCTGTTCGGCGCTATGAAGGTGGTTGATGTCCGCTGCTTTCGTGCCAGCATGGGTATAAGGATTGAGGTTGAGAGCCTTCTCCCTCATCGGTGGTGGCCCTGGTTGTGCTGCGTTGGGCAGAGATTGCTGGCAGGCGCGAGATCGCGATGCTGCGTTCGAGGAATCTGCAGCGTGGTCAAGTGGCTGGGGAGGATTTTTCGTGGTTAAGTGGCCGTGAGCGTGCTCTGAGGGAGCTACTGTCGGTTTTGGCCACTCCAGCTTGAGGTTTGTCCAGCCCCTGAGGTGTTCAAGTCATGGTTTAAGGTGGCAGAGCTAGTGTTCTGATCGAGAAGTGTGCTCGGGTGAGCGGAATATCTTCTCGGTGAGTTGCTGTTTTATCGAGCCTAATGTCCTTGTCGTGCTCTGTGGCGTCAAAAATGACGTGTCGGTCCCGATTGTTCTGTGGATTTCAAGGCAGGATTTGACAGAGATGTCCCAGTAAGTCCTTGCTCCTGCATTTCTGTCAGTGGATGGGTTGTGTTCACCCTGGAGTTGGCTTGAGATGTGAAGGCTCCGCGGTGAGTTCAGGACTCGAGGATGAGCATCGGCGGTTGTCGTTATGGCTCGTGTTGCGGCTCTTGGTGTGGTGTGTTGCAGTTTGAGGAATTGCAGCAGTGGTGCGTCGAGAGATACTGTGATTGTGGTCCGACGTGACACTCGTCGAGTGTGTCGGAGGCGCTGACCTGATGGAAACGATGATTTTCCTAGGTGCTGGATGGTGTTGTTTCCAGCATGCGCGAGGTTTGAGGTCAGGTCGAGCGTGGAGTTCTTCCGTTGGTCGGAAGTGCGCTAGTTTCTCCTTTGGTTGGAGAGATTGTGTTAGCCTAAGGTTCGTCGTCTTACATTGTGTGCCCGGATTGGTTGGCCTTGTGTGCCATGAAGTCCGTGTGAGACGTGCTCCTTGTCTTGGCAAGGTGGTTGCCTATGGAAGCTGTGCCCATTCCCTTGTCGTGTGAGGGTGTGCTGGCGCTATTCCGGAAGGACAAGTGCCGGTTGGGCGGTGTTTGCTTTCTCGGCTGTGCGCGCGGATCTGAGTGCGCCGCGGAAGCGTGATGGGCTTGTGACCCATTGGTTTAGGATCGTAGCGTTGGTTGCTACGGGCCGATTCCTGAGTTTGCGTTGAGCATTGGAGGATTGGTTCCTCGGGGTGAAACGTGTTGTTGCCGTGCAGTTGCTCGAGGTATTATGGTTGTTGGCACTAGCTGGATGGAGTGTTGGGAAAAGTGTTGGCTAGTGTGCCGCATGAGTACCATGTTCTTGTGATGGAAGCCGTGTCAGGCATCGGTGTTAGACCTAGATGGGGTTGTTGAGGATGTCGCCTGACGGAGGTCGAGGACGTGTTGGTCAGAGTCGGTGGCTTGGTGCCCGACTTGTGTTCCCAGTCGTGTCCTCGAATGAGATCATTTTTGGAGAAGTGATCTCTGGCAGGCTGTGGGTTCCTGTTGGTAGCTGCGAGTGACTGGTGAGGCTAGTCTCGTAGCCGACCATGGTGAGATGTTTGTTGCTTTGGGGACCCGTGAGCACTGTTCTGGTGGTGTCCCGTGGCTCTGTGGTAAGGGCGGAATCGGGATTGGCAGATGTCCACTTGGATTGATCGAAAGATTTGATGAGACCAGTTGGAAGAGTGACGCCTGTGGGCGGAGGCTTTTTGTGAGATGGGCGTCAGAGGGTGGTCCTTGATAGGACGTCGGTGCCACGATGGTTGTCCCTGGTTTGGTGACCAGCATGGGATGGTTCCCCTGTGAGTCTGAGTCTAGTAAGGTGATGACTGAAGACACCAGGATTTTGTCATTTGGTTTCGTCGAGCTCCCCGAGAGGGTCGAGTTGGCACGTTGTTCGAGCTCGGATGTAGAGTCCGAGAGGAGTGCGGCTCGAGATGTGACATCAGTCTGTGTGAGAGTCGACGGATGGTTTGCCGAGGTTTGGAATGTTTCCTTCAGACCCGGTGAAGGACCAGGAAAGAAGGAAGAAACTGAGCTAGCAGAGGTTTCCTGGTGACGAGTAGTTGGTGACCAGTGGATGGTCTTTTCACAGACAGAAGATGTTGGTGGTTGGGGCTCAAGTGTGGTGAGAGCCGTGTGCCAGCGAGACCTTTGGTGGTCGTTTCTGTGATGTGCCTTTCCGGATGGGATCGGGGCTTTGTCGAAGTTTATCTTCTGACAAGAGTTGGCATGGTGTTATGTCTAGCTTTCGACTTACCATGTGTGAGATGTTTCTGTAAGGTTTCGCACAGCACCTACGGGCGACGCAGCGGATAACAAAAATTTCATTTGCCCGATCCCGGTGTTATGGAAAGTTTAATCTGTGCTCTAATCGTTATTTCTAAGACCCTAATTACGGGTTGCGTGTTTCACCTTGCGCGGAACGACGCTGTCCCCTAAGCCCGATGCAGAGAAACCGAGCCGCACAGCTGTACGGCCTCTAGAGCAGATCCACACGGACCCTTGCGCAGCGACGGTACCTCCCCGGCACAACTTTCCCCGACTCTAACACCTTCTGGAGAGAGAGAGAGAGCAAGGGGGAGAAAGGGGAAGGCTAATCCTCTCCTTAATGCTTAATGCTTAATGCTTGATTAGCATTAAGGGGGGGTTTGAAAGAGAAGCCAAGAGTTCGAATGAACTCACGTAGGTTGGCTATATATAAAGTTTTGGCCCTTTTCAAAAGACCTCCAAAGGACCAAAATTGTATATATGACCTTTTCATTATTATACACATGTATTAAGCCCCATTTACACTCCTTTCCAAAAGGAATCAAAGGGAATTAATACATACACCTGTATAATAATTATCCGTCACCCAAGAATCCATTGTGTGTGATCCTCTAGGCCCATAGTCACTCTAGTTTAAGGCCCATTAACTTCTAATTCCCAATTAGAAGTAAATTAAACGTATTATTCGCTTCTACAAGAGCCGAATAATAGTTTAATTCATTCCGAACCTTCGATCACGTTGGGTCAAGCAAATCCGCGTGATCCTAGAGGACGCTGGGTTAAAAACCAGCATGTCTGGAACCTGTAAGTCCATAGTTACCGCATCGATATAATCCCTCGCTCATTCTATGAGTCTAGTACGATCGAGGGTATGGTTTCTGTCAAACCCCATGATCGTGCCATTTGACTATGACCTCCTTAAAGTGTATGACGTCCGTTCTAAACGAACTTACACGACCCTGGCCAGGGATTTAACAGAGCGTCAATGTCATGACCCATTAACTGTCTGATATATACCCGACAGTGAGCGATCCCCTCTTGACCATTGATGATATTTACACGTATCCTGGAGTGGTTAATGACTCGGCAACTCATGACTTATGGTTAAAGTCACTTAGCTAAGTAATTAAACCATTCTAGTCCTCGTGTAAGATCAGATCAATGTCTCAGGTCAAAGGACCAACGATACTACTGAGACAGTTGGATCTGCAGTTGACATTAGGTATAATCAACCATCTGAAGATCCAATAGCGGATCAGTTCAGTGCACATCCTCCAAGGACATACACCTACACATATGTGTTGGTGCCCCGCACCAATAACCATGAGACTGGTCACTGACACATCATGTGTACTGGTTTAATTGGTAATCAAAGTCCCCGAGTGATTACCCTCCAACCAGGAACAGTTTAAGGTATGTGTTCATGTAAAGTCAGTCTCATAATCGAGATCTCATCTCGAGTTGACTTTACAATCACATATCCTAGGGACAACGTAAAGTAACACAATCGCATATTTACGTTCAAACACCACTTTATTAATGAACAAGATCGTACAACTATTGGGCCTACCCGACCCGAAATTGGCCTGTAGCACACCAACACTAACAATCTCCCACTTGAACTACAGCCAATTGCCCACAACTTTGAGGCCCATCTTATCCCGATGACGCTCAAATACAGTCTGTGTCAAAGGCTTAGTCAGTGGATCTGTTATGTTATCTTCTGACGGTACACGCTCTACCATCACATCTCCACGATCAACAATCTCCCGAATAAGGTGAAAGCGCCTGAGAATATGCTTTGACCTTTGGTGAGATCTCGGTTCCTTCGCCTGGGCGATGGCCCCATTATTATCACAAAATAATGGCATGGGAGCAGATATCTCGGGAACTACGCCAAGTTCTAAGATGAATTTCTTCATCCAGACGGCTTCCTTAGCAGCTTCAGCTGCAGCAATATATTCCACCTCCGTCGTCGAGTCTGCAATCGTGTCTTGCTTGGAGCTTCTCCAACTGACTGTCCCTCCATTCAACATGAATACAAATCCAGACATGGATTTGCAGTCATCTGGATCTGACTGAAAAGTAGAATCTGTGTAAGCTCTAAGCTGTAGGTCCTCTCCTCCATAAAGCAGAAAAAGATTCTTAGCCCTTCGCAGGTACTTAAGGATACCCTTTACTGCCTTCCAGTGCTCTTCGCCTGGATTTATCTGATATCTACTGACAATGCTTAAAGTATTGGCAACATCATGCCGTGTACATAGCATTGCATACATGATTGACCCTATCGCCGAAGCATAGGGTACCTTATTCATGTGTGCCACCTCCTTAGAAGTTTTAGGACTCATCCCCTTGGATATGTAAATTTCATGTCTCATGGGAATGAGACCTCTCTTGAAATTTTCCATCCTAAACTTTTTGAGGATAGTGTCTATGTACATGGATTGAGATAATCCTAGCATCCTTTTAGATCTATCTCGATAGATCCTTATGCCCAGCACATAGGATGCTTCTCCCAATTCCTTCATGGAGAAGGTCTTGGACAACCCAGACTTAGTTGATGTCGGCATCCGCGGTACCCGGGGTCAGCGCACATAAAGGACCAAGAAGGTCACTGAGCTCCCACTGACCTTCTTTTAAACACAGGGTTCATCTTCATTCCAAATGAAGTTGAAAGATTTGACAGCCTTGTCAAATCTTAAGTTCCAGCTTCTAGATGCCTGCTTTAATCCATAAATGGACCTTTGAAGTTTGCATACCTTATTAGGATGTAGCTTGGAGGTGAATCCTTCAGGTTGTACCATGTACACCTCTTCTGACAGATTTCCATTAAGAAAAGCTGTATTCACATCCATTTGCCAGATCTCATAATCCAGGTATGCAGCAATGGCAAGGAGGATTCTGATTGACTTAACCATGGCTACCGGCGAAAACGTCTCGTCATAGTCAATGCCTTACCTTTGACGATATCCTTTCGCCACTAGTCTAGCCTTGTATGTGTCAACATGTCCATCTGCACCGATTTTCCTTTTGAAAATCTATTTGCAGCCGATAGGGACCTTCCCTTCGGGTACATCAACTAAGTTCCAAACTTTATTGGTGTACATGGACTGGATTTCTGAATCCATTGCCTCTTGCCATTTCTCGGAGTCTACACTATGGATCGCCTCCTGGTACGACTGAGGATCATCATCCTCATCGATACATACCTTAGAGGACCCCTCTGAGACATGTCCAACATATCTCTCAGGTTCTTTCGGTAGTCTACCAGATCTCCGTAGAGTCAGTGTTTCACCTTGAATAGGATCAACCGATACCGTCTCATCTAACGAGTTTGTGTCTATGGGT